>WSTK01000166.1:0-56456 GCA_019616945.1 Ceratobasidium sp. 414 | reverse complement strand
ATAGACATCTGTCACATATCGATTACATACAAATCCTGGCTCGTGGTTAGGTTAAGCTCGGTCACGCGCCGGTGTAGCGTGAGCCGCTCATCATAGGCACGGTTCTTCGCCCATCTAATACAGTAGAGCCGGCACTAAGTACTGACAATTGTCTCCAAGGTTGAATTTTAGTTTGACAGCCTACCACCAACGCTCGACGCTGGTGTGACGCATGTCGGGAAGGATACAAAAGATGAAAATAAATTGCAGGAGGACTGTCTCGACTTGACAACCAACTATTATTAATTTACGCCCAACGCGGAACTCGCCGTACAAGGTAAGCAGGCGATCGACATTAAATGCAACAAATGCGAGGTATCAACAGTCCAAAAGTGCAATTTTCACCAGGCACCACGCACGGCAAAACTATCGTGTGAATACCAGGTTCTCTTGGTTGGGGAAAAATTGGACACCCCCAAACGGAATCGTGTATGCGTCGCGCAAATAGTGCAACACATAAAACACACACACGTGACCCACGCCTCAATCGAGAGCGCACAAAACTCTGGTGTACAACAGGATAGTGTATACTACATCGTTATTCGCCCAGTTGATGGACACAGCTGCCAAAAGCCAATCAAAACGCGAGACCAAAAAGAGACGGACGAGGGCATGGAGACACAAAAGACGCGCGAGGTCTACGCCCAAAAGGCAGAATATCAAGTCTAGCGCCTCTGAAATGAAAGCCAGAAAGAAGGAAAGGATACCGCCTAGAAATGGGGTCGGCATACAAGGAGGCAAGGACCAAAAGAGAAACAAAGAAATCGTGCATACTTTCAAAGAAAAAATCAACAAGAACAAGGCGGATAAAGATGGCAAAAAGGAGCAGACGGGAGGGATCTTCATACGTCATTAATCACACCGGTCAACAAATACAATTTTGGCGGAAATCGTTTTGTTCAAGCCGCCAGAGGTTCGGACGCATTCAACGACGCTGCATATTGCTTTGCTGCATCCACATCTGCGATTGGGGCTGTTGTTGCTGGCCGGCGCCTTGTCCGATGGCGCCGCCGGGGACCGAGCCAGTGTTCAAGCCAGAAGCCATGCCAGCCGCATTCATCGCACCATATTGGCCATAGTGGTGACCGGGCATCATTCCCGCGCCTGCCGCACCACCCTCGCCACGATAGCCGCCGTACATGCCAGACTCGGCCATGTGCGAATGATGCTGGTGATGATGTTGGGGGGGCAGAGTTGGCGAGTGGGCTGCGGGATGCGCATTGTATGCTGCAGCTCCCGACACACCACCTATGTACGGTCTCAGTGACGGATCATAGGATAAATGCTCGACATACCTTGGGCTTGCTGCATACTCAGGGTAGGAGACGTAGCGGGCAAGCTCTCGGAAGGGCTGCCAATCGGCCTGGTCATGCCACCGGCGGGGACAGCACCGCTGCTGCTGTTGGTGCGACGACGTCGGCGCCCCTTGGCTGATCCCATGTTCGGGCTGTCGGCGCTGCCTTCTCCGTCGTCCTCGCCCTCAGCATCGTGGCTGGGCGAGGTGCCACCGGGCACATTCATGTTGAGGTTGGTGCGGCCACGCGGGGCAGGAGGCGGCGGGGGCATGCCAGGGCCTGTAGCGGAACCACCGCCGGGGAGTGTGCCATTGGGAGCATTGAGGCAGGCTTGGATCAAGTTCTTGCCCTCGGGTTGGGTGACCAGGGGTTGGAGTTTTGCGGTTGTAAACGTATAGACGAGACCGGTTTCGGATACAACGAGCAGCAGCACTTGCGTACCCGTGAGCGTCGACAACTCGTATGCCTGAAAACAGGGTGAGAAAAGGTAGGCGAGCCGAGGCAAGACCAACCTTCTTCATAATGCCAGCCTTTCGTTTCGAGAATGTGATGTGCCTACGGCTCTTGTCTTGGATAAACTCGATCTTGATCTTGCGGCGACCCGCCTTTTTCTCCGTGCCTAGCGGAACATGAGTGCGAGCTACGGGCACGGGCAAATTACCCACCTTTGCGGCTGCGGACTTCGTCCTCATCCTCGTCATCTTCCGCGTCCTCGCCGTCCTCCTGGTGGAAGACATCATCGCCGCCACTAGTGGCACTGCCGGGGGCAAACCCCCCACTGGCGGGGCCGCCCGAGACGGGCGCGCCGGCGCCCGCGGGGAGACCCGACGCGGAGCCGGTGTGGAGATCGGGAGGACGGGGGCGCTTGGAGCGGGGCGATGTGACCATGTTGGGAGGGGGACCTGCAGACACGGGCGCGGTGGGCGGATAGGTCGAGGGCGCAGACATTGCTGCGACGAAATGAGCGGATGCGACGACGAGGAACAGGACACATACCGGGTGTGGTTGATCAACACACTATTTGCAGACACGAAATAATCACGCGGGGAAAGTTGATCGAAGGTGGATTTGATAGGCGACTGGCGACGACGAGCCCGGTATGGAAGTGGGACGGGAAGCACGATGGGCGGCGATGCAGAAAAAGGAGTTAGCTGGTGGCGGTACGGTCGTGGCGTGTCAACATACCGGCGAGGGGGGGGGGGGCACGGGTGACCGTCCTAAACGAGACAGGTGAGATGCGGGACAGACGAGATGGGACAACGCGACAAACGGGGGAGACGCGGACGGAGAAAACTGCGAAAAGGGATATGGAAATGGCCAGATGCAGGCAAGAAGGCGGGGCTGAAAGCACGAGAAAGCGGGGGCGCCAGATCAGACGCTTGGTCGCGATGGGGCAACCGCCAGGCGTAAATACGGGATCGAGGTCGCACGGGCTGCAAATCGGAGGGGCCCTACCTATGTCTTTCCTATTCAGAGGGGGACAGGCAAATATCGTCAGTGAAGCTGCCCATAAAGCTGTCCAGCTTCGGACACTGCCCGGAAGCAAACACGACCACACGCCCCGTTATTGGGCGCCCGAGCCCCGGCCAGATAGGGGCTGTCCCATCGCGGTCTAGAATGGCCCCAGGGCCCGATGCTGCAGCGTGTATCGAACACACTCACCTCGACTGAGCGGCAGCGATGTCGAGCAGTTGGCGCTCGAACGGGCAGGAGCGGGCGCAACGGGCGGGCGATGTCGCAAACGGAGAGGCTTGCGAGCTTTGTGCCACCGTCGCGAGGAACGCCCTGGATGTCAGCGGATCGTCTGATGCTGGCGCTAGAACACAGGCAGGCACCGGGCTGCGTCGACCTCCGACTTCCGTGCGACTTGCGGGGTGGCGGTGGGCTGGCGACAGGCAACGCACACTGGTCCAGCGGGGCTGGCGCTCGCAGCCGGGCAGGGGGTTTTCTCCATATCGGACAGGTGACCTTCCGAATGCGATCAAGGGCGGTGCTGACGTACACGATGTGCACACCACAGAAGCCACATTGGGCCCACCCCAAAATGTCACCCCACTGCTTCCGCCATTTGCCACTGATCCTTTCACATGGACACACAGGGGCTGCATCATCCCATTTCCGGCACCCGGAACCCCGGAGATTGCCGCCGCAAACAACTGCAACTAAACAACATGACACACGTGACAGCCCAAACAATGCGCGCTACAGCTGCCGCCGTTTCTTGGCCGTGCGCGTGTACTGCGACAGCACCCACTCCCTGTCCGCCGCCGCCTGCTCGATCGTCCCCTGCCGGATTTCATAGGCTGGTCCAGGTCAGCGTGCGTCTGTGCGCCGAGCCCGCACTCACGTTTCATTTCGAACCTGGGCCCCACCTCCGCAAGCTGCACCTCCTTGTGCGATGTTTTCGCGAATACGTGGTGTCTGTCCACCCGTCAGCCAAGCCCAGGCCACAGCACAGCACGCACCTAAATGAAATAAAATCATTTTCATTCGCAAACGTCATCACTCGTGTCGCGTCGGGCTTTGGCACCGGGAACAGGTACCGCAGCGCGTCCATCACCCGGCGCCCCAGCTGGGAACTGAATCCCTCGAAGATCAGGTGCGGATACTGCTCCGACACCGTCGACCGGCTGTACGACGCAATGTCATGCCGCAACCCGACATTGTGGAGCGAGAAATACAGTGTCGGGCCATGCGGAAAGTGGGACACGATCAACGTGTCTGTCGGTCGGTCAATACAGAACCAGGCACTACAATTAAGCCGTACCTGGTACCCCGCGGTGCTCGTGCAAAACAACCAAATCCGTGACATCATTCGCCCGGCATGCGTCTGCCAGCTCTTTGACCACATACGTCCCCCGGTTGATTCGGTGCGAGTTGGGGAACACCAGGCGCATTTCCTGTCGGATTCCGGTTAAACCGAGGCATGGCAGCACCTGCAAGCACGCACCTTGGCAAATTGCAGCAGCTTTGAGCTGGGGTCGCGCGAGGTCGTAATCACAATCTTGGGATCCGTTATCCCAGCCCGCGAGTACTCGTCGTCGATGTGTGTCGCGGGCTCTGTGTTTCCTTAGTTTCTGTCGGAAACACCACACCCGACATACCAGCCTGCGACTCGTCCATCGTCAACGTCTTTCCAAGCTCCGTCGCATCCTTTCTCAACTCGGTTGGGAGCGGCTTGCCCGACGCAAGCGCATCCTTCAACTTTTGTTTCCTCTCGTACGTCTGTCGCTCCTGCGCCTCTTGTGCCTTGCGGTAAATGTACTCGCGCCTCTCTCGGGCTTGCCTTCGAATCTACTCTGGGGCTGTCAGAGCGCGTTGTGGAGGGCGTCGAGACGAGTACATGCCATGTCGTAAAAGAGTCAGACTCGAAATTTGTGGACAGGTCAAAAACCGAGGTGGTGGCGGTGCAAGCCAAGACCCTGGACATCCGGCGTCTCTTTCCCGCTGCCTCTGCCGGGCGCTGCGACCAACAGACAAAAGTCTCAAGCCTGCCAAAGTGTATCCGAGGCAATCTGCTCCACTCGCCACACTGCTCGAGTATTCAATTATTCCTTGATATCACCACAAACCTCTGCGTATCGGCTCTAGCCCCGATTCCCCATCCAATCTAGTCTCCACGATCTATCACATTCTAGAGAGCCCACCGGTCTGGGCTCTCCATGCGCTCTGCCTGCGTTCTGCATGATTGAATGCGCGATCTCGACGAGTCGTGCCACCATACACGGCGCTCGCTCCGATTGTACCCTCAAATGAAAGAAGATACCCAAAGGCTGTTTTCGGGGTTGCGCTCGCTGCACGTTGTGTGGTACCTTTTTGCCTATCCTCCAATCCGTGCCGCGCATCAGTACTTGGCTAACCCCGCATCCACGGGACTTGAACGGCGATTTCATTATGATGTGAGTCTGGTATGCGCTCATGCCTGGAGGAACATCGCATGTACTGAATACCGAGGGTAAACTCAGCCTTCCCGGCGTGAGCATGACAAATGTCCGTCGTGATTTTCACAACCATGCTCAAATGTATGCATCCAGAATGCGATCCGAACGAAGGTGCCCCTAGCCTCTCAAGCATGATCTTCTCCATACATGCATTCACAGAACCACCACTCGTCTCGACCCGCCCCATCCTGCACACAGGGGCCGAATAATCGTCCTCGTCCCCAGGCCCTATCTCTGTCCGCAGCCGTGCTTCGTGTGGCGTCGCTCCCTCGTCTCTCACTTCCATGGCCGGAGATACCGAGTTGGCGGCGCACATTTCGCACGGGGCTAGATCCTGTGCGAACAGAGCGCGCCCGTCTAGCTTTAATGAATAAACTTGTTCTAGGCAAAATCAGGGGTGATCCCGGCCGTTATTGAGATAGGGGCAGGGGTGGACGTCTTCGCTCATCTCGGGCACGAGGGGCCCCTTTTCTTCTTGTTTGAGAGCATGCTTGTGTGGGGAAAGGGGCTGGGACTTGGGTGGGTGATGGTGCCCCCTCTATTCCCCCTCCCTCCCCCCGCATGCAATGTCTCCTGTCGAGTGCGACGCGATCTGCTCCCCGACTCGGCTTCGGTCCGTTGGGGGGTGTTGGTACCGGCTGGATCTAGGTATACCGTGAATGCGTTGGTATTCGTTTAAGTACGCTTGCTCCGTACCGTCTTGGCGGAATGTTCGACCCGTGAGTCTTGCATCCCGGGTGCTGCTGGGTCGTTGTCATTTGCTGACATATATCTGCCCCTATCGCTCTCTTTGAGGGCTATATGCTATGCGGGTATCGTGTCAAGTGATCCTCTGGTGCCCCAGATACATCGGTACACTCTGTACTCAACACCGCATTGACTCTATCTGAAGCACGATCCTGCTCTTATCGACAGCCCGCTGTACGCCCTACCACCTTGCTTTGCTCTAGACTCGAGCCTTCTTGGATACTTGCAAATACCTCCTTCCACTCGTCCAATTCTGGTGCTGGCAAGCTCTGACTCGGCGCATACAGCCCTTCGAGTCCAGCACCCAGTGCCTTCGTGATTCACGCGAGAAGGCTTCCCCTTCTGTAGAGCAAGACTCCTTCCCTCTATGGCAATAGCACCGCACTTGAAATCTTTGCCGCCCTCATCATCGATTAAATGTCAGCGGGTACTTTATTGCGCTGCGAGAGGTTCTCGTGCTGAAAATCATTGTGGCATATCACAACTTGCAGACTCGAGTCTATCCTGCATTTCACATTTTGATGTATGCCCTCTACTCCGAGGCAATCGGCCGTTGTCGATATCTCGGTAATAAAGGTGTATTCGTTTCTATAGATGGCAACGTTCGGGTCAACTCGTGTATTACCTGCCGAGTGCCCCTGGATAGGCTGGATTGTCTATGATCTGCACAGGGCTCAGCAATTCAGTTGATTAGCATGTATGAATATTCCACCACCAACGTCAGACGAGTGTAGACGCTAGCTTCCCCCATTCAATGACAAGTTCCGTCCGAACCGCCACGTATGATGGGAACGCCCGTTCCGAGTTGTACCTTGGCTGTGAGCGCGGGTTGGCAGACACGTGTTGGTGGGTCTATGCGTCTCTGGTGGCGTTTGATTGCGGCTGCACCGTCGTCGACACTGGTGCCATTCCTGTTGGCGCCCTCTCATTCAAGGTTCGTTGGCTGGATACAGTTTGCGTGCACACTTGAATGTTTCACGAGAAGTTTATTGATGAATTCATTGTTTATATTTGAAAACCAACACTCGTAGTTGGAGATCGGGCGACAACAAGGGAATGTAACTTTGCAAATGATTAGCGGGAGACATCGATGGAAATCGGTTTCAAGGCGCCAAGAGTCTTTCTTACCTGGAGCCCAGCTGAAACATGAGTGGTATATGCTAGCGGTAGCCGTCACATCGCGCCACCGGTAAAATGTTCATGTTATCTAGAAGTATTCCCGGGTTTCACTATTGTTCGACGCGAACGGTACCGAGCGACTCCCGTACGGTGATAGCTGTGGCAGTCCAGCCCAAAGTTTTCAGCTTTGGTACGATTGGTTTGGCTCGCGATGGTCACGTGGCTTATGCAGTGTGCTCGGAACAACTCGGCCAGGTGGAGCTGTTGTTCGAAAGAAACGGCGTAGGCTCGAACAAAGGGGGTTTCATTTCACCAGGGTCGGAGATGAAGTGCCACCGGATTGTATAGACTTTGTGCTGCGATTTTCGCAGGGCGTTCTGCATCGTCGGGGTCCGTTGGATTACCGAGTATGATACCATTGGCACGCGATACAATTTATGTAAAACCGATGGGAGCGGTCCACGTGCCGTCGCTGATCGCTCCGTAGGATCATGTGCAACCGATCGGGCCACCGCAAGCGACTCTCCACCCGCGACGACGACAACGAGCGATTCACCAGCGACCGGTCTCGACCCGGCGCCAAACGCAATTTGACACTGCTGGAACTTGCCGGAGTTGATTTACCCCACTGCACGACCCAACCGTATCCCGCCGGATCACGCACACGCAATTTTGGTCGCAGAGGTGACGAGTAACTGCATTCTGGAACGCGGCACCACACATAAGACACAGGCATCGCTGGAGCAGCGTCGGTGGGGACCAGATTGACGGCAGCCGGAGCCTCCACCGGGCAAGTCAAAGTCGGTCGCGTCGTTCGGCTGACATGGTCATACCTGCCACTCAATCAACTTCACCGCGCGCGTCGCCAAATCCCTCTTCCATCCGCCCGCCCCCCGCCAAGCTGCGCCGACAGTCCACCTTTGAACGGTCACCTCACCCACCCCCCCAGCCACTCACGCCGACCCTCCTCTCCCGGAGCAGCACCCGCTCCCAGAGCACGCCGCCCCAGCACACGCTAACGACGTCGGCTTCGTCGTTTGGCGAGTCGATTTTTCAGTCCTTGTCATTTGGGCCGTTTACGTCCTCGGCCAAGCACAGCGACCCCCCCAGCCATCGGTCGCCACCCACCCGATCCTCGACCATGCTCTCAAACGTGCTCGAGAGCCCTGTTCAGCTCGAGCCGCCCTTCGAGCCGACCGTGGACCCATCTCGACCACCCTCGCACACTTTTGCACCCTCCCGTCGCCGAGTTACTAGTCCCGATACTGTCCATCCTACGAGCCCGGCGTGTGTCGCTAGCCCAAATACGGTCGATGCACATCCTCCGAGTACTACCCAGCTTGGCAACGCCTCACCGCGATCTCCCCCACTCGCGTTTGGTGACGCGCACCCGCGCAAGGCTCGTTCCGCACTCCGGCTCTCGCGTCTGCGGCCCGGGTCGATTCGTGACGACGCCACCACATCGGGCTCAGGTCCCGTGCCTGGCACGGCGCCTGCGACCATGACTGATGGTGGCCGTCCACTCTCGACCCGTGCGGTGGCACGCAGGCCAGGCTCGGCGGGCTCGATCGCGTCAAAACCGTCGGCCCAACGAGGCCCGAAGGACTTGGACGCTGCCTGGACCGATGACGAACGGCGAGGTATCGCGACAAGTAGCAGATCGAGAGGCATGCGTGTGCGCGCGAGCTCCGAGTTTACGCGTCCTCCTCTGTCGTTTAGCCTGCATGAGATCGACGAGGTGCCTCCATCGCCCCGATTTGCCGACGGTCGTCCGCAGTACGCCGAGTTACGTCCTGCGCTACTCGGCTCGAGTGGCTCCAGGCTATCGCCGGTGCCTGTTTCACCAGGCGTGCAATCGACATGGTCCAAGAA
This sequence comes from Ceratobasidium sp. 414, assembly GCA_019616945.1. Lineage (NCBI taxonomy): Eukaryota > Fungi > Basidiomycota > Agaricomycetes > Cantharellales > Ceratobasidiaceae > Ceratobasidium > Ceratobasidium sp. 414. The sequence goes on along the minus strand of WSTK01000166.1, from coordinate 47,443 downwards.
ATCTGGCGAGAGCGCGTTGGCAGACGACTCGGACGTTGACGCAGACGTACCGACTACACCGTCCCTGACGCGAAATGACCGTGCGGGGTCTAATTCCCGGTCCGACTCGAGTCCCAAACAAGACAACGAGCTTACTGCTACTACTCCCACGGCCGGATTGTCTATGCTCGAGTCGGACGTTGCAGCCAAGACGCAAGCACGGGGGGATGCCGATCGGCGGCGGAGGCAAGAGGTACAACGGGAACGGGAGGAGCGAGCACGGCATGCCGAGTACTTTGTGCTCAAGGGACCTGGAAAGGAGAGATGCCATGCGTATCCTGCGAGTGAAGCGCCATATCCACTGTCGTACGCACCTAGGGCGCTGAATCAGTAAGTTACTTTGGGCTTGTGCAAAGCAATCCATACAACCCCTGTATCTGTGAAATGGCGTGCTAACAAATTACTTTGTCATGCAGTCATGTTCTTGACACTGAACTGTCCGAGCATATGATCAGCAGTGTAAGCTACCACGCGTTCAAAGAACCCCCCGCAAAAGTGTGAGCACATAGTCTTCCATGTCTTCGTTGCTCCTCACCCCGCTTGTAGACTTGACCTGGGCTGCGGCACGGGGCACTGGATCATTCGCGCTGCGCACGAATGGCCCGAATCACAATTTGTCGGTGAGTACCATTGGGAGCGCTTCGCACACGTGCACTCGTCTTATATGTCCTCCCCTCTTCTTTCCCCAGGTTTCGACCTCGTGCCCGTCCAACCGAACCTTGAACGTGTGACGGGTAGGACTAGCGGAGGCAAGCATTCAGACCTTAGGCTGAATGAACGGATCCGATGGGTACATGGGAATTTGTGAGTCGTGGGGAGTTGGAACAGATGATTCGAAGGGTTGACTCGGGTGTTGCAGCTTGGAGGGACTGCCATTCGGAGATGGCGAGTTCGACCTTGTGTAAGTCGGCACTTGGAGACCGGGTTGGGGCTAGGCTGATGACGTGGTGACCATAGGCGGTGCCGCAAGATTGCGAGGGGAGTTCCTGAATCAAAGTGGGACGCATTGTACGAAGTGAGTGTGGTGGCTCAATCGTAGTATTGAAACTAAGCATTGGAGTATAGGAAATGCTTCGCGTGATGAAGCCAGGTGCTGCATTCGAAGTGAGCACTCTTGTATTCATCTCTCTTGTGCATTCATTCAAGTTGTTGAGTAGCAAATTGAAGAAGATCTCATCTTCCCAACTGAAATCCCGGCCAAACCGACCCAGTCTCCACTGGCAGCATACCCTACGCCGTCCCCAAGCCGCGCACTACCGACCCCACCCTACCTCTCATCCTCTTCCCTCCCTTCTGGAGCACGATCCTCCGTCGTCCGTCCACCAGACCAGTACCGACGTTCCCCTTCAACTTCCTTTTCCTCTGTGCTAGAATCTCCCGTTGAAGGGCGGAATGGCATTCCAAGCGCGGCGAGCACGACTAGTACCACGAGTCTTGCACCCCTGCCCACCATTGCTACATCATTCCAGTCAGGCTCCGTGACCGGCCCTGGATCAACTCTGGTCGTTCCAGGCTCAACTGCTCCCGCCTTCAGCTTAGACGCAAGTGCTCCCAACAAAGACTCTCGCGGCTCTGGAGATTCGGCTGAACGCGCGCCCAGGTCGGTCCAGGTCCGGGACTACTCGTTCTACGACCCGCGCGTGCACACGCGGCTGCAGGAGCTATTTGCGTCTATGCACCATGCACGGTGGATCAACTTGAAGCCGCTTAGCCTAATCCCGAGGCTCATACAGGAGCATTTTGTTGGGATGATTTCGTCGCCACCACTGAACATGAACCTCCCGCCCCGCCCGCGCAATGGGCTACTTCAACCACGGTCAGCCGATGTAGCCGCGATCACGCGCGTGAGCAGCGAAGCAATTATCCAGCAGGTGCTTAAAGCGCGTGCGGACCAGGACCAAACACCCTCTTGCCTTGAACCACAACCCGGAGACGACGAGATCGGGCAGTATTTGGCGTTTGACTTTTTGAGAATGGGCAGCGTGAGCAGGTCTCATGGAGTCCCGAATATGCCTGTGGCCAGGTTCCAAGTCGATTTAGCGGAGCTGCCGATGCATCTGAGCTGCGCGGCATCGGATATCGTAGCGTGCAAGGAAGCGATGTGGGAGCATCTGAAGGAGCAGGAGCCCAATTTTGAGCGGAGGGACTATGATGCTTTAATCAGGCAGTACCAAACGTGAGTCTTCCCCTAAACCCTCGTCGAGCCGATAGCTCACGCGCCGCAACAGCGACGTGCAAGATCGGATTGGTCTGAGCACGACCCTCCGCCAAAAGCTGGGCTGGGGCCCACCAACGTCGGACTTTATGCGCACGGCCGACCAGCGGGTCTTTGAGGAGAACTATGCGCAAGCGATCGCACTAGACCAGGCTCATCCGGCCAGCGCACATCGTCCGCCTGGTCTAATGCGTTGCCTGCGGGCATTTGTAGCGTGGAAAGCCGCCGAGTGAACTATATCTTTGTGGATCCTTTTGTTTGATTTATGACATGTAACGTGCTAGCCGCTCTCCACTCTACCTGTTTTTCTACTCATTTTTCTCATGGTCTGGCCGCACCTGGATATCCCTATTGTTACTCTGAATGTACCCCGGCAGTATGCATGACTGAATTAATTTGTACGCCTTTATTGATGACTAGTCCAACTTGCGAACAGTTAGAGTTGTGAACAATTGGCGGAATCGACAGTCTAGCGAGTTTCAGCGAAACAATAGGTGGCTGGCTCGAGACCGTGTAGGAGGACGTCGGAAAGCGCCGCGCCAATTGCCACGATCGGTGTCTCATTCGGCCTATATATTTTCGCCGTGACTCGAGCAAACTACCCAGTTGACCCACCTCTTTGCTTCAACTATGCATTCTACATGGTCTCCATCGTCTTGGCGTACGAAACCAATTGCGCAGGTCAGTCAAAGTGATTGGATTTTCGGACCCGGCTCACGGATCATACGTTATAGGACGTAAAGTACGAAAACAGAGCTGAGTTGGACGAGTGCGTGTTGACCTTGTCGTCCCTGGCTGTTCACGCTTACATTTTGAGTTTGCAGAGTGACAGCGAGGATCAGGAAGCTGCCCCCGCTTGTGTCTCCATCCGAGGTAAGTTTCGGCTGTCGACTTGCCTTGCACAACTCTAAAAAAATCTCAGATTGAGCGCCTGCGCCACCAACTCAGCCTAGTCCAAAACAATCAAGCGTTCTTGCTGCACGCCGGTGACTGCGCAGAGAGTTTCGAAGCATGTACCGAGGTACGATCGTCAATCCTACTCGACCAAGTTAAAACGCCTTACAAGTCCGATCCCGCTAGGGAAACATCCGCCACAAGCTCGGTCTCATCTTATCCTTTTCACTCATCATGATCTGGGGTATGCGGCTCCCTGTGGTGCGTATCGGGCGCATCGCGGGGCAGTACGCCAAGCCCAGGTCGAGCGGAACCGAGAAGGTTGAACTGGACGACGGACAGGGTGGCAAGTGTGTGAAGGAGGTGCCTAGCTTTCGGTGGGTAGCTCTTGCACATCTGTGGCAAATTTTCCCTCAAAACTGACGCAATTTCATTGCTAGTGGGGACAACGTAAATGGGCTGTCCCCCAATGACCGCAAACCGTGCCCCCAGCGTCTCGAACGCGCCTATTTCCATTCGGCCGCTACGCACTGCTACCTTCGATCTCTGCTTACCAGCGGCTTTGCGTCCCTCAACCATCCTCGGGATTGGTCCTTGAGTCATGTCCGTAGCCAAACGCTCAGGTCTGTCTTGCCCGTCTAGTATGCCTACGAGCGCCTGATAACCATCTCCATTTGTAGGGATGAATTTGAGCGAATCTCGGAGGGTTTGTCCGATGCGCTAGACTTTTGTCGTACAGTCGGCGCAAACGAGAGTGCTGCGGGAGGGTTCGAGTCGGGCGGCGGACGGGGTGTGCTCGGCGAAGTAGATTTCTACACAAGGTTAGTTGCCCCTATCGGTTTGAAATCTGTGCCCTCCCTCGTTTTGCGCGCTAAATGCGTCTGTGCCAGTCACGAAGGCTTGATGCTTGAATACGAAGAAGCCATGACTCGCCTCCTCCCCTTGCCGCCCAATTTACGCCCAGTTGCCAATGGGCCACTGTCCCCAACGCGTGAACGTGGATTCTCGCTCAACGGCGATAGCACTCCGCCACACCCGAACTTGGCTCCGTACAATACCTCGGCGCATTTCTTGTGGATTGGGGACCGTACGCGGCAGTTGGATGGAGCACACATCGAGTACTTCCGGGGAATCCGGAATCCGATTGGAATCAAAGTTGGGCCGACGATGAAGAACGAGGAGCTGGTACAGTTGCTAGATAGTATGTGATTATCATTTGTGGGATATCGTTGTACTGACTGTTGCTAGTCGTCAACCCGGATCGCGAAGACGGAAAGGTCACTTTGATCACTCGTTACGGGGCTTCCAAGGTCTGACGCCATCCGTGTTTCTTGCGCTGTCAAAGCTAATAAACCTTTGAGCAGATCGAACAATTTTTGCCTGGTCACATATCGGCTGTACAAGCGTCTGGCCATCCTGTGATTTGGATATGCGATCCTATGCACGGAAAGTAAGTACTTCATCAATCATATCTTTATCCCTGGATTTAACGCTTTGCTTCAGCACGCTCACTTCATCGACTGGTCACAAAACTCGCCATTTTAGCACCATCATATCTGAAATCACCTCTTGCATCAAGATCCACTCTTCTCATTCACCTCTGTCGCGTATGGGAGGGGTATCCCTCGAGTTCACAGGTGAACTCAATGAAGAAGGATATAGCGTGACCGAATGTCTTGGAGGCAGCATGGAACTCAAAGAATCCGAGCTCTCACTTCGCTACCAGACCTTCTGCGACCCTAGATTGAATTTCGAACAAAGTTTGGGTGGGTATATGCGCTATTAAGTTTTATTCTTGGCACTGAACTATGGTTATTTTTAGACGTTGCCTTCCTTGTATCGAACCATTTCAAGCGGGAGCGAAGTGGGCGGGGGCGTTTGGGAGAGCTCGAAAAGGGTCGAGATATGTTACTACGAGAGCTGAGCGTGCAGAAATGAGGCTGAGTCGCTCCTTGCTCGAAACACAACGTCGTACCTGTGGTGTCTGCGCTGCTCCCCGTTTTCCGCAGGGCCAGTTGTACTGAAACCAAAGTGATCTATAAAAAGAAGTTGTCCTTTAAGATATCAAGGGCGCCTGATAAACCCCTAAGCTGTCACACATCATTCGAGGGCGGTTGCGTTCTGGCTTGTGCCAAGGTGTATAAGAAGTCCTAGCACCCATCACTGGTTGTGTTCTAACCCCACCCGCGTTGGCCACACATCCTAGGGACGCACCAGCTCACGCCTCAAAAAGACCTGAAAATCCCAGCAACAAACCTTGCCACCATGTCCTTTTCTACAGGATCCTTGCTCTTGCTCGTACACGAACGCCCTAATGGGGACATCACGCTCGCGTTCTCACATGGCGAAACCGACGCCTATCGCCTTGAAACCACAGAAGCCACGTCCGTCCCGCCTCCGACGTCTGCCAAACATCAGCGTATACAACAGGTCGTGAGGTGCTCAGATAATGCGATTCTAGCAAGCGTCTCGTGGATCGAGCCCAGAAAGGACCTTGTACGGGTCGGTAATGCCAAGGGCGATGTGTGGGTGAAGCTAGACGAGGCTTGGAAAGCCGCCGACCCGACCAAGGGAGATTGGTAAGTTTCAGCCGGGATAACTGCAAGGTATTCGTACTAATGAACACCGAAGCGTCGAAACGTTCACTGGCTCGGACAATAAAACGTACGAATGGCGACTGGAACTCCGAAATATGCGCAAAGTAAGTCTTCACCGTTCTCGCCTTGGATAAGCGCCTGACTACCGTTCCACTTCCTGCGGCAGTTGTACGGCCTTGGTAGCGCAGAGTGCATCGCTACCGAGACCCAATTCACGCCCCGCGGGCATACGCTCGAGTTGACCCCTGCGGATTGCACCGGAGTTGGAGATATGCTCTACATCACGCTCCTGATCGGGCTTGCGCGGCGCAGACCGAGGGGAAAGAGAGGCTTCTCGGGCAAGATTTCGCGCGCAATCGAGGGGGTATTTTTCATGTAGATTTACGGTTCTTCGCTTTCCTTCTTCGGATTGTACCAGTACAACTTTTCTAGTAGGTATGTGTATAACAAGTCCAACTATAGTACAATTGCGGGTACACGCTATCAACAAAAACTAGGACAAATCAAAGCCAGCGTTGGAAGAAATAGCCTGGAGAACCTTTTGGCGCATGATATACTCGGAAGAGTACCGTGGGAGCTAAGTTGGCCAGCGTTAACAGGGAATAAGAGTGGTGTGGCCAAACAAAGCGTACCTTCAACAAGTTGACACATGTGCTCGACGTCGGTAATCGCTGATCATCCGAGGTTGCGTCTCGGATGGCAAACCGTGGGTTAAGTTCCTTGAATCCCCTGCACGATAATTTGTCAACCCTGATACCGGGGTTCATAATGGGCAACACCCACAGTAACGGCGGCCGGCTGCAGGATGTAACAAACCTTAGGAGCGAACGGCGCTCGTCCTGGTTGAAATCTTTTACGACCTAGACCCCAAGTTATGCCCGGCCGGACTTTCGGGAAGAGGAATTGTGTAAACATACCTTCCAGAACATCCGAATCACCTCGTGCGATTCGTCGTACAACCCCCCATACACCACGTTCTCTCGTAAATCATCCAAGTCAATTGGGTCGGGTGTCCCGCCGATCAGCATTTGGAGTTCCTTCTGGTTGAACATCCTATTCACACAACGCTTAACCCCGGTTCATTATGTTCCAGGGTGGGAACAGAACGCACCTGAGCCATTTGGGGTCGATGATATCCGCCAGCCCCTCCATGAATGCATCGCTCTGCTTCCGGATCTGCGCCTTGAGACGGTGGTGCGCAACCATGAGGATGTACGCGTAGCGATTTTCGGCTGTTACTGGGCGATCAGCACCATTGGGAGTGAGGTTCGTGACAACAAGTTGGCCGAAGTCTAGACACCAGGAACAGGTAATTCGTTAGTAAGGTGGAACAGACGAATGTGGGTCGGAAGACATACGCTCATCAGTAACCGTGAAGTTCAAGGACAGTTCCTCCGGATTCCCTTTGTAATTTTTCAGGAACATCAAGCCTTGATATAATTCCGGATCCAGCGACGCCAAATCATCGATAGAGCTTTGCCGGCCGAGCAACTGATACCACAATATCCATTGGGACATCCCTATCAAGTGGTGAGGGTACATACCTTGGCCAAGAAAAATGGCGCAAATGCTATGTCAACTAGGATTCCTTCATACAGTGCTTTGCCGAGGACCCGGCCAATAAACCGGTACCATTCGAGCTGCGCGGCTACAACCCAAAATAATCAGTGCATATCACCGAGATCAGGGCCCTCGTGTACAAACGTTCTTTTGCGTATGCGTGCGGGTTAGGATATAGCTCTTGCTGTTTGTTTGCCAACCAGAGACCATGATTCGAATCAAATGTCTCTTTCGCCAGCCTATCTCGCATGTAATTTCAGCAAGCTTACTCCCCCAAAGGGAGCAAGGCGACTTACGATGTCAAGAACTCTTTGAAGACACCACCTCCATCTATCCCAGCTCTGACCGCGAACCATCAGGCCCACACTTGTCATTCCCCAAATAAACACTCACTCTTCATTTCCCCATTGATCCACAAATGTGATCGCTACTGGCAGCTTCAAATCCTCCCTCATCCCACTCAACGCTTTGAACCCGTCCTCTGCTACCCGTCCGCGCCTCACAACCGCGCCCCGCCTACCTCGCCCAAACGGGCTCGAGTGCTCGGCCTGATGGTGCAGCCTAACGGCGCTCTTCCAGTCGTTTTGCACAAACCGGCGAAAGACCTGGACGCGCACGTCGAACGGGATCGAGAACGGGATGTGGGTGAGAATTTTAGACCGGGGCGAGAGTGCCGCGAGCTGCGCGCGCCGAGCGCGCGAGGTCGAGGGATTCGAAGAGCTGAGCGATGTGTCAGAAGGCTCGTCTTCGAGGAGTGCGGCAGCGCAGATTTGTTGAGCGTCGCTGGCATCAACCATCAGCCAGTGTCCTTCAGGCGTAAACCGTCGCCTTGAACTGTTCGTAGTGGTGAATTAGAGGGTGGTACGTAAACAAGCGATCGAGGCACTCACTCCCTCAAGCACACGCCTTGCAAAAGCTCGGTTCCCCACTCCCTTACCATAGCAAATCCAACTCCACCCAAACCCGGCACCCGGCGTGTTGAAATAACTGTATCGTACAGGTACAGCCTAAACACAACACCGAGTAGCGCACGGCCAAGATGCGCAACTTCAGATGTTGATAGTGGGTTTTGGGTCTGATGGGTCTGGGATTGTGTGGTGGTGGCGGTTGGGGTGGCGAAGAATTCATCATCCGACATAGTGCGTAGCATATGCGTATAAACAACGATGAGGAAGATAAATGGCGGCCAGAGTGTCGTTGTCGATTCGTCTGTAAAATTGGATAATTAGTGCGATGCCGAACGCACAAACTTGGCTACTCACCAACTAGCAATTCCACAGACTTGGACACGCCATCATCTGCACCACCGCCCAATTTGCCCAAAGAACCACGAACTTGCCCTCTCCAAATTCCCTTGACAATAGTGGATGCGCCGTTCCCAGCGCCTGTGTTCCCGGGCAATGCCAAGATGGCAGCGAGCGTCGTATCCCGCCTCGCAGGCCAAACACTCCATAGGCTCAGGAAGAACCTGCAGACCGCTGCATCTGGTTGAATAGTGGTGGAAGATCCAAGCAATGCACTAATATATGCTGGTTCCGTGAGCTGTTCGAGACGCTTGCGAGTGCGTGGGTTGAGAGACAGGCGCACAGGAACAGGAGCAGCTGCAGATGTAGAAGCGGATACAACCACCGGAAGATCGTCATCCGAATCCGAGTCCACATCGGCATTAGCCACAACGCCCGCACTCCCTGCCGAGGCCGAACTGACTTTCGGCGGATCAAGTGAACCGAGTGGAAGGCTGTCGAATAAGGCAGCGAGGAGGTTTAGGTAATCGGTGCGTTCTGCGCCCTTGAACCGACTTAGCAGCGTAGGTGGGAGGAGCGTGAACAAGTTGGCAATAAGCTCTGCTTTGGCTTCGTCTGCGCTCCCGCCTGTAGGGTCGGCAGACTCGAGTTTGCGAACGAGAGAGTAGAGGTCGATGCGGCCCATGTGAGAGAACGGGAAGCGGGTAGAGATGCGTGTGACTGCTGCTATGGGGAGGCGGTAGGGCAGTAGAGGGATAGCAAGGATGGAAGAGAAGAAGAGTTCGAGGACTTCCTGGTAGACGATACCGGTGTTTGCGCCCATGCTTGTAAGGAGCGAGAGGGGCGCAAGTGCAAGCTCTACGAGGGGAGGAAGGATTGGCGATGACTTGTTCTTGGGATCCTGCGGCGGCGTTGTGATACAGAACAGAATCGACAAACGGGATTGCACTTACTACGGAAGTGATAGCGTGGCTCAAATAAGGATACATGCATGTTTTGGCTGGGATGAGCGTGGTTACTATGCTTCTAGCGATGTCTTGGGTGGCAGCAGGGGTAAGGTTCTTGGGCATTCGTTGGGGAATAAGAAGGTTCTGGAGAACGCCGAGGTGGTTGAGGGTATGGGGAGATTGGGGAGAAGCCGAGATAGTCTGAAGGAGGCGAACGGACATGCGGCAGAGCATGTCGAGCCACCGAGCGGCATCGCGAGTGGAGAACGGTGCATAGAATGCTGTCGGGGCATAACGTCAACTGCGATCGACCGAAAGGACACGTACTCACCCCGTGCGTCTGCAACAAGCGCGGCAGACCAAGCTCCTAAGCGCGCCGCGCCGCGCTCTCCTCGAGTCCCACACACAAGCAAGCACCGCGTCCAGTCGGCTGGCCCGTGGAAAGCGCTCGGCCCGGCATCGAACATCTGTCCATACTGTTCCCGAGCTGCGCGCACTGCACAAAGAGTGCGGTACCAGCGAGCAATCCGGATCTGACTATTGTGGCGCCTCTGCTCCTCTTCCCGGGCCTCTCGTTTGGCCCGAGCTTGTCGCAAGAGGGCCTCGGATGACTGGGTTGAGCTTGAGCCCGAGAGGTTGATCTGTCGAGTCCGTCCTGGGCCGGTAAAGTTGTACATGGCTGTGGTGGTAGAATGAGGAGCTGACGCGGACTTTGGATTTAGCCCCGGGGATTAATAAGGATGGCGCTTAGGTAATGTCACGCTGGTTTGAACGCCGGTGCCCATCCTCGTTGTCCAGCTTGCGGCCGTCGAAAAAGCATCTGCCTACGAGTTTTGCTGCTTTTACGACGGCTTCGAGCTTGGATCGTACTTGGAGTGTGTTTATGCCTATTTACGGGCATGATCGACGAATTGCCAATCGATTTCTCCAGTTCCAGCCAACCGCCACCACCTCGAGCCACCATGTCACAGGACAACGCCCCAGCAGAGGCAAGCCGGTCCAAAACCAGACGTTTATTCCTGCCAACTCTTTCCCTTTCAGGTCCTCCAAGCGTCGGTCAACGACGTGCGCCACCTCGCCAGCATGATTCGCGGTGTCGCTTTCGTAAACGTACGTTCCATCCCCCGCGTTGCGATGTTCTGGACCGAGCCTAGTGTAGCGGGCTACCGTGTCTATCTCAGAAGCTGGAATAACAGTGACGGTCGAAGAAGCTCGCTCGCTCGTCGGTGCGCCACGCCACCCTTGCCTTGTACCCCACAGCCGAACCTGATCCACGGGCTCGCCCAGCAAACGCTTACATTCCGTACACCATCTTCTCGAGCTTCGTGTTTAACCCGCCGTTGACCAACCCTGGTGCTTCTCAAGACTCGGATTCTCAGCCTGCCGCGATCTTCGAAGTCCAACTGGATGTCTTGCTTGAATGTCTCAACATTTTTGGAACGGCTGGTGGAAATTTAATGTCCAAGGCTGGAGGTGGCGGCGGGGAGCCCAAAGCGAGGGGAAAGGGGCAAGGAAAGGGCAAAGGGAGGGATACGGTAGACTTGAACGTGAACAGACTGGACAACTATTTCACATCGAGCAAAGCAACGGCGTTGAGGATGAGCTATCAAGGGGAGGGGTACCCACTAACACTTCTCTTGTGAGTCGTCTATTATATCTGTGAACCACATTTTTACACGAGAGCGGGTAGAGCGGAAGACGCAAACGGACCCAAGACAACGTGCGAAGTTACCACCCTCGAACCTGAACCTAACCTCGAGCTCCCATTCGACGACGACGACAAGCACGTATCTATATATCTCTCGTCTATGTATACTTATGAATCGTCCGTAGGGTGGTCAAGCTAATTATGAAGGTCAGCACTTCGCCGATACCTCGTCTCCATATTCACGCATTACGTCTGTCCAGTCATCGTGGCTTCGCGAAGCACTCTCCGAGATCGACGCGTCGTGCGATACACTGACCATCATCTGCACGCCTGGAGGGAACAGGCGAGAACCAGCTCTCCGCATACATGCTGTGGGATCCTTTGGAAGCACCGAGGTCCGTGAATTAAAGTGCCTTTACACCCGAGTTAACCTTTTTGCCAGATGGATTACCCTAACGACCGGGACGTACTTGAAATGTTCGAGTGCGTTGAGCGCGTGTCGTTTAGGCAAGTACAAGATAAAAGCATTTTACTTCCGGTCAGTCAGAACTTGCTTCTTTAGCTACCGATTCAGCCACATTGCCCGAGCGCTTCGCGCACTCCAAGGCTCGCTGAAAACCTCTCTGCGAATCGACGGCGATGGGCTGCTCAGCCTGCAATTCATGATGCCAGCAAGTCAAGGAGCACTAGTCGAATTCAGGGCAAGTCTCATACTCTACTTTATCATACCTCTCTAACGGGTTCAAGTAGTGTCTGGCACTAGTAGACGAAGCATAGCCTGATTCCACCGCATACCCACGTGTAAAATAAATCGTCAATGACAGTCTACAGTAGGCCATCAAAGTACCCGTGCCGGCCAGGTGCCGCCGGAGGTAGTACCGGAAGCTTGACTCCAGCGGGTTTAGGTGGCAAGTAATCACCAATGATAGAGTCAAAGGTCGCTGGCGCGGGTTTGGGCGCTGCACGCGCCCTGTCGGCCCTAGCCGCCAACCCCTCAACAATCGCCCTTCTAAGCCCAGCTGCGTCAAGCGGCTCGACCTGCCCGCAAGTCAATACTACTACTACTGTGCACCGAAGCTTGCGTGAAACGTACCCTTTTGGCTGCTTCAGGTTTGGCGCCCTTTCCAGCTGCAGCGGGGGTATCCTTTGGTATGGTGATCTTGAACGTCCCAGTCGGCGTACTCGCAAGCCCAAGATGTGCAAGCACATCACCCTTGGTGAGCATACCCCGCACACCCGTCCCCTTGATCTTTTTCGCGTCTTTTGCGGGGACGTTGTGTTCCGCAAGGAGACGCATGACCGAGGGAAAGATTGGCCCTTTGGGGAAACTGTGATGGGTGGAACCGGATGGTTGGGGCTGGGGAGGTGACGGCGCAGAGGAGGTAGAGGACGACGATGAGGTGGGTCCCTCCTTGACAGGAGCCTTGATTTCAGACTCGGGCGGGGGTTGGAGGTTGGAGATATCGTCGCCCTCTTCTGCGAGCATCGCGATGAGTGTGCCAACCGAGACACTCTTGGCGCCGTCACCGACCTAGGCACAACCAGTCGTGTCAGTAGCAACAGTGCATTCATGCGACAACTTGCAATGATCTTTCCAAGAATACCACTATCTTGAGCTTCCACGTCCATGGTCGCCTTGTCCGTTTCCTGCGCCGATCAAGTGTCAGTCGCAGGCCTGTCCTTCTACCCGCGCAAGAGCCCACAATTTCTAAAAGGACGTCGCCCGCCTCGAACGTGTCGCCCTCTTTTTTCTTCCACGAGGCAATCCCACCCTCGGTCATCGTTGGCGACATGGCGGGGAAAAGAAAGTTTGAAATCGCATCGCGCCGAGCAGAGGCATGCAGAGCTGCGATTGGGTGAGTGAATTATCCCGCACAAACCGCTAGGCTCACCTCGAACGCTCCGCGCGCGAAGAGCCCTCTGAACAGCATGCATGGTGGTAAGCGTGGGACAACCAAACTTTGCACCGCCACGGGCGCTTAATCGCGACTCGGCCAAGCCCGCCCCAACGCTATCTCAAGGGTTGTGAAATGATTGTCTTCTGTGGTATCTTGTCCCATCTCACGTGGCTAGACATCTGAAACACTGTGGATCCCCCTGTGCGCCCCCCATGGACATACCCTCCCAGCGCATGGGACAGTTTCTTCGGTATGCAATGCGACGCCGACGTGAATGATCGGTCGGCTCCTTGGTCGAAATGAATTTCGCAGGGACAAAGGAAGCGAGCGAGCGCCGCCCTGCCCGTACACACACTTCCCGAGCGGCGCCGTGCCTGTGGGGCCCTGTGGATAAATACTGGGGCGAGTCTGTCGCCACCCGCTACCACACTCTCTTTGCTTTCGCCCTCCTTCGCGGCCTTTTTTCACGACTTACGACGGGCGGCTGGGACTCGGTCTGTTCAAGCCAACGACACACGACTTGCTCTGTATTTATTCGTAAGTCGCCACCGTTCAGTCGCACCCGGGCTCGGCCACTAACCTGGATAGGAAGAATTTCAGCAGACAGGTGCAGGCCACCCATCCAGCTCGTGTAAACAATCAACATGACGACCCGTAACGCTAGCGTACGTCTGAAAGCACCCGCCTTGGCTCGTCTAAAACTGTTGCCACTAGTCTCGCAAACTCGAAGTTCAGCCGCCCCGGCCGCTGACGATTACTCAGACGGGCAACGCACCGCTGATAGGCGCCTGGTCCATCGACACCCGGTTCACCCGGGGCACCCACTCGCGCCAAGCCTCACGCACAGACAGCCGGTCACGCTCGAGCTCTCATGTGCTCCGGGACCACCGGGATACCAACGTCGGGCCGACGGATGTGCAGCTTCAGACCGAGTCGGGCCACATACGCGCCGCGTTCTCGATCATCGGACGAGAGGTCGCAGAGCGCGGCGACGATAGAGCGAATTTGGACGTGCATAGCCGGCACGGAAACGTGCAGGTCGGGGTGGTGAGTGATTATGTTTCTAGCACGCAGTGTGCGGGTTCTGACACGTATGCCGTACGTAGACAAGGGACGCGGGGCGCCGGTTCCGGCTGACAGCGAGTTCAGACACCGGCTGTGTGACGATTGTTTTACCACTTGATTTTGTCGGTACGGTTACACATGGAGAACGCACGGCGTTTTCAGCACGCGCGTTTCGGCTTGTGAGACTGGGGGCAGCGGTGTCGACGAGACCACAAAACTGGCTCAACCGGCAAGCGTCGAATTCAGGGGGTCGGCCCGAGGGTGGGGTGGAGACAGTGACGATGCGCGGGATGCGCCATATATCGGTGGAGCGGGACGGGACGCTGCGTGCGAGTGATGCGATCGAGGTCAGAGCGGGTCGGGGAGTGCGGGTTATTGTCGACGGAGAGCCGCGATGGCATTCGAATCCGGTAGTTGCCAAAGTCATGGCGATGTTTATGAAGCATTGAGTTCGTTCATCTTTCGGGAGGTCCTTGTCATTGAAGCATAATTCGTACCATTGTATCATAGCGTATAGTAATTATCAAGAACGCATTCCTGACACATGTGGCTAAGCGAGCGCAGGGTTGATGTATGCGCCGGCCGACACATTGGTGTGTTTGAACGGAGCTTCTTTGGCCCAGTGTGGCTATCCTGGAAATGGCGGCGGGGATGTGCTTCGAATGCAACGCCGTTGATGCTTCCATTCGCGCGCTCGAGTCAGAACGAGTCAAGGCCTAGATACCGCAGCCGGGCTGTCGCTGTCGCGACGTTACGGGGGCGGGGGCCAAATTGCTGCCGACTCTAGAAGAGTCCTACTGTATGGGGATATTCGATAAATTCCTTCTTTAGGGCCCGGGCCAAACACACTGCGCCGGATCATGGCGACCGCGACGCGTTTCAGGGTCTGCAAGCTGGCTCACCGGCGCAGCGGGCGCTCTTGGCCAGGGCCGCTATTGTTCTCACACAAATTGGCTGATTTCAGATCGGCGGTGCCCGTCCACATCGAGTCAAGTTCGCCCAACAGGGGTATATATATTGCTCCTCCTGACCACCATGGCCCCATCGTTATCCGGGGCTCCCTCCTCGCACTCGCCCTCGTTTCTGTCTCGCACCCGCACTCGACTCAAGATGGCTCTCCGCCGCCCTGTATGTCACCCTGGTCATCGCGTCGAGTGCGCTCACTGACGCCCTGCAGTCCAACATGGTCACCCCGCCCGGGCTCTACGTCCCCGTGTACGAGGAGAAAGACATCGAGCTCCGTACCACCGATGCCAGACCCCTCACCGGTCTCTGGCGCGTTGGCTCGCGCTCTTCGTGGTCCGACGAGTCCGAGGGTGTCCCGATGGCGAGTAACCTCAAATTGCGCGCGGAGAAAGGCGCCGTCGACGCACACGTTGTGATCGCAAGCTATGCCCGTGACGGCCGCCCCAACGTGGACATTGAAACCACGACTGGCGCCATCACCATCAAGCTGGTTCGTGTCCAGATCCTCGCCAGCTGAATTGAGGCTGACCTGCGACTGAATTCACCAGACAAGGACCGAGAACTCGCGGTTTGACCTCAAGGCTCACTCCAATTCAGGAACTGTCACTGTCTACCTGCCTGGCGATTTCCACGGTGTAATCGTGAGTTACTTTGTTCCCCGGTCCCCAACAGCCACTTGTTCCTGCCCGTGAGCCGAGATTTCTAATAAAGGTTTAATTTGTAGATGTACCGATCTAAATATCTCGCCACCTTTTCTGCCCTCGCAGCTGGTCTCCGTGGCGTAACCATGACAAGTGCTCCCGTAGGGTGCGGGGGCGATGTCGACTGCGACAATACGATGGAAGTCATCTATTCCGACAGGCCAATGTGCTGCGATGAAATCCCCAAAGGTGAGCCTTCTGATTTCCTAGTCCAGATCCCAACCCCAGTGTCGTCTTTATCATGCTCCCAAACTAACACTGCTTCTATATTAGATTGTGATGGCGTAAAAATCAGCACTCCGAGGGGCCGAATCCATTTCTTGGTTGCCGGCGAGCATCCCCCTGTGCTCGGCGGCGTGTGGGATCATCTCAAGACAGCCATCGGCTTTGGTCGTGCCCTACCCCCTACCGTCAAATGCAAGAACTGAACTCTGAACCATCCAATTGATATCTAGAACTATATGGATTTATGCCTGCACTCTCTCTTGCAACCCCTTCCCCATCACCCGCATTCCATTCATTATCGTGTTTCTATAGTCTGTATCACCCTGGCCCGTCCCCCGCTCGCTGTCTTTCTTTGTATGGTTCTCCCGCGGTGTATTTATATATGGCCCTGTCCCACTTAGTAGTAAATATGTACGGGTTCGCCCAATATTGATTCTGAAATTGGTGCGATACAGTTCCAGGGCTGACAAACGGTCAAGGTCATTTGTGACATCATGGCGCAGTCGTTCACATTCACCACCATCAACCGAGTCGTCCAGCATGGTGAGCTCGTCCACGATGATGCCAAGGCTCTACATCACTAAACAGGATGTCAGGCTATATCGGAGTACTTGACTTATCAGGTCTGATGCGCGTTATCGTGCGGCGTTATTGGATGGCTAACCGTACCCAATCCAGCTCTTCAACACGCTCTGCTTCCTGTGGTTCACCGCAGAAAACGTAAGGCATCTCGTATACACCCTACATCACACCACTAACTTCCTAAAGTTCTTTGTGCTCCTCCTTTCGCTGGGACTCCGAGACCCCATCTCCACTGACCCAGTTCCATATCCCCGCTACGGATTCGGCATTGGCCGACGCACACTATTGACGCCCGCGCCGTGGGCCTTTGCTATCTTGTTCCTAGTTCACTTGCTGTTCGCGGGAACCGCCGCATTTGTGCAGTGGACCGAGCGTGGAAAGGAAATCGTCATTCGGGGACTTAAATGGTGCGTTTTTATTTCGGCCGCATCTCGCCTGCGTTTCCAGGTGTGCGTGTACTAATGATGGATCTATCCTACCCCGGGCCGGGCCAACAGGAGATGGTCCGCGCTGATGTTGAGTTCAATCCTCTGGACGGCTACTTGGGTCCGCCAGTGGTACGTCTTTGCGTGGTTCATGTCTATCATCGTCTCTCTCTTGGCGACGCACACGTACTTGACGGTCAAGGTGCGTCGATCTTTGGTCGATGGCGTTGTTCTGACAGCTTTGTTCGAATGTTTGATTAGAAGGAGTTCCGGTCGGCAGCTGGGTTCGATTGGCGTGATGAAGGCACGCGCTTGGTCCTGTTGTATTTTCAACCGACTGACTTGACTTGACTGCGGTACTTTCTCCAGTGTTCGTCTATGTGAGTTTTGGTTTGTGATGGCCGGGAAATTGAGCGATCACTGAGACACCAGCTCGATTGATCAAGCTGCCGTTTGCTCTCTACGACGGTTGGGCACTCTGTGCGTACCACGCGGGTCGTCTGACGTAAAAACTGAAGCGTACCCCTAGTTATCTTTGCGGTATCGACCTTTGCCGCGTTTTCTCCCAACGCACTCGACTCGGGTGTCTGGACTCAGATCCTCGCCATATGGATCCTGTAAGCGCCACTTGCCGCATCCCATCTCTCGCACCTCATCTCCCGCTCACGAGCCTTCTTGTTCCTATCCCCGTTAGTACTCTTCTTGCCGGTACGGCTCACGGCCACGCGTTCTTCACCCCCGGAGGGAACGTACCTGGAAACCTCGCGATCGCGTGGGGCATCTTTGCGGTCTTTGCGAATCAGGTAGTGTGAGTACCTGATCTTTGGTTATCACGAACGTTGTGTTGAGTTTGGATTGGTAGTGAATCTGTCAAGTGGGCTGCCTTGGCGCTTGGGATCCTTTCGGTGTTTGCCGTGGCCAAGAGCGTACATAGTTTGTCGGAAGATATTAGGGCTGGTGTTGGAGGTGGGGTGATTAGGCTTCCTGCAGAGGATGCAGAGGCGCCGAGCAGCGCCTGAGATGGGAAAGTGGTGTGGGTAGGAGTGTTTGGCGACAAAAGTCGCTCTTTGGGCTGCTTGACTTCTTGGTCTCAATGTACTGAATGTGAGCTAGTGTCTTGGAAGTACTTGATAGTTGAACTGTACGAAATTGTATCTGCATTGTGTTTACCTATTGTGTATTGAAAGCAAAATGGCACCGTTTGCCAAGTAATATAGATAACTACCAAGTTTCAAAACGAACCGAAGCGCCACCATATCTGTGTGTATAGGCTTCGGCGCGGACCTTGCAGATTGCTGAAGGCAACCATGAGGGCTTTCCTAAAGATTCGAGTTCAGCCTACTACTTTTTTGCTATCGTCTGGCTGGATGTATGCGGTCAGAAGCGCTGATATGGCTCCGAGGCGAGATAAGCCGGGAATGCCTCAGCACATGCTTTGCTATGGGCAACTCGCCTCTAGAGAGACGCCAACACCCGCTAATCTTCTCCATGTGCGTTGCTTACCTGAGGCGCAGATGTTTCCCCCCGGAATAACTTAAGTCATAATCAGAAGACGACCGTTCAACTAATAGCGAAATCGGCCCTTGCCTTGTGCCTTCCGTAGTGTGGTGCTAACCGGTGCCCCGAGGATTTTTACCATATCAAATGCAGCCGTTGGGAAGACACCTGTCAACAGTTGATAAATATAGAGTATAACAGACTGAATGGGTGGCACAGGCAATTCATAGCCTGCGATAGCAACTCGGAACATAGGCCTACGCGTAGCTTATACTTGATGTGGTGTACCGGATTGGTGTGGCTAGCTTACGCAAAGAGTCACCATCGACCGGCGCTTGCTCCCATATGGCTAAACCGCCTCAGATCCGTCTAGACACTTCCTCTCATGCGAGCCCGCGCCTAGATTAGGACCTCCTAAGTGACGTCTCTGTGAACCGACGATTCCGCTAATCGCTGCTTGGATCAATTGTTCCTGGAGGTGGCCGAACGGGCTCAGGAGGATCGCCAGGGGTTCGACTAGCGCCTCGATCAAGGGCCTGTTGAGTCTTTGGACAGATTCTGAACCAACAACCATCAAGATTTCACCTCTGCAATAGATGGCTTGGTACTTCGTCTTGACAGTCGTGTCCGTCTCTCTGTTGTCGAAGAGGGCAGTATCAAGGGCGTTGCTAAGCTCACGAGGCGAGGGATCCCGAGGCTACCTACGGAACTGAGCTGGACATCTTAGCGCCGCTGACAGTATTGTGATGCGAAGTGGCGCAGGCCCTATTGAAACGTCGGTAGCGGCTTTTGCTTGCGTGAGATTTCTTAACTATGCTGTCAGATAGGCAACCGAATCGGGACTCCACAGTCGCTCGTTATTTTCGACCACATTCATTAAACGATGCCTAAAATCGTATAAAATGGGGTGGCAACAGACCTAGCCCGACATGATTCGCTCTCACACTCCACTCAACATGCGTTTTACAGCGCTCGCTCAATTGGCTTTTCTCACTTCCTCGGCCCTTTGGGGCACCTCTGTCGGCCAGACCACTCTAGACACCGACCAGCTGCTTGTCAAGTCCACATCAGGCACCCTGGTTGGAAGATACAACGCGACGGGCGTACGAGCCTTCCTTGGCGTTCGATATGCGTACCCGCCAACCGGTGCTCGTCGGTTCGCTGCACCTGTGCCGTTTGACGTGAACGCTGACAGCATGTGGGACGCGACATCGTTTGGGTACACTTGCCCCGGACAATACTATCCTGGGACTACCATCTACACTGAGCTCCCTTTTTTACCGTTCAGCCAGCAAGACGAAGACTGTCTTACTTTAAATGTATGGGCTCCGACCAAGGAGAGGATTCAGGCAAACGGCGGGAAGTTGCCCATTATGGTGTTTATCCCTGGCGGTGGGCAGATATGTTCGATGACTGCAACACCGCTGATGCAATTTGTGTAGGTTATTTCACACAAGGAGGATCGGCGGTTGGTGCCACTGATGCAACCAATCTTGTCTCGAACAACGATGTAGGTCACCCTAGCAAGGAGTTCATTACCACACTCACAAGCACCACCCCCAGGTCATCGCTATTACGATAAATTACCGCCTGTCCGTCTTTGGGTTCCCCAACTTTGGGAGCTCTCGGAACGCAGGGCTGCTCGACCAACGCCTCGCTCTTGAATGGGCACGCAACAACGCAGAAAAGTTTGGCGGGGACCGTTCACGTATTACGCTATTTGGCCAGAGCGCAGGTGGTATTTCAGCAGATGCCCACATGTTCGCCATGTGGAACTCTACCCCAGGAGCCGTCCTCCACGATTCAGCCCCTATTGCAAGCGCCGTGGCTATCCTCAGCGGCGGCGTATTCCTCGATATCTTCTCGACCGACAAACAGCAGGTCCATTTTGGCCAGCTCGGTGCCGCAGTTGGCTGTGCTACTTCTAGTTCGAGGGCTCTCCTTGGGTGTATGCGCTCCGTTCCCGTGGCTACCTTGATGAACGAGATCGTGACCAACGGGACTGCACGAGGATGGAACTTTGCTCCGGTGCCGGACGAGCGGCTCATCTTCTCCAACTACACCGAGCGGATGCTGAGCGGCAAGATGACCAAGGTGCCAACGCTCATCTCATCGCTCGAGAACGAGGCCACGGGGCTAGTGCCGTTCGACCCCAAGGGCATCAACGAGACACTCGCAAGCGAAATATTGATCAATAACTTTGTCTGCACGACTGCCAAGAATGCCAAGTAAGAGCGATTCATCCTATTATGTTCACATCCGGCTGACACACCTCGTAACCAGCCTCCGTGTCCAGGTCAACGTGCCGACGTATCGCGTCAGGTATGCCGGTAATTTTACGAACATCTCGCCGTATCCTTTCCTCGGGACCTACCACGGTGCCGAGCTACCGATGCTTTTCGGCGGTGCCGCACCTCAGTTTGGCGGGCGCAACGCGACAACCGAAGAATCGAAAACGGCTAAACTCATCCAATCGTATATGGTTGCCTTTGCCAACGACCCGAAGATGGGACTGAACAAAGTGGGGTGGCCGATGTACAAGCCTGGAAACGACAGCATTGTTGTCGTCTCTCCGGCTCCTAGTCCTCCGCAATTGACTCCCATGCGGAACACGTCGGGCTCGGCGCCGGTGATGCTTGATTCTAGTATACGATATGACGCCGCTTGCAACGCTTAGATTAGATGCATTGTATTATTATTGTGAACTGAGAATAGTGTGAATATGTATTTTGAGTTGTTGTGGTTTGTATGGGTGACACAAACCTGGCGTTTGCCGGCGGTTCTCTCTTGACGTTCTCCACCACTTTCGGCTAACTTGGCCACTCTCACAACTCGGACCTTTGGTTGTTTTAGCACTTGCCGGCCGTCGTTGGAAGTCTTGAATCACCCGAAATATATATAAAATCGATGCGAGTTAGTACAATATGGGCCCTCCGTCGTCGACCCGTCTCCCAGCTCTTCTATGATTTCGGCATGTGCGTATTCATATTTTTGTCCCGCACCGTGACGCACATGCTCATCATATCCGCAGTCACTGTGCGACGCACCAGATCCGCGTAATCCTAATCTGTGGTCTCGTCATCACCTCGCTTTTCTATCCAGCCTTGGCTATTTACTTCTCTCATCAGCCGCTTTCGCATTTCAGCACGCGCATCCTCGACTCGTTGTTTCTTCCGTCAGCCAACGATGCGTTTCATCACAACGACCTCCACGATCTCTGGCAGGGCTACGACGCTCTACGGATTCGTACAGACGCTGCTACGCGAGCTCGCTGCGGTACAGAGCATTCCGTGCGCGTCGAGCGCTTGTTCGTCCCATCCACCACCCCCGATCCCTTTGGCGCACTCAATGCTCAAACACTTATTCCTACCATGGATCTTCAGCTCAAGCTCGAGAAGCATCTTACCCCAGAACTCCCTTGCGTACGACTGCTTGACAACACGGTGCCCTCCACACCACTGTCGCATAGGTGCCTGGTCGTTAGTCCAACGGCCCACTGGGGTGACGACTCTGGCTTGATTCGTGCTGAGCCGCACCTCTACACATCTCTTAATAACGCGCATAGAAACGCCTCGAGGGGCGGCATTCCGCTAACTGCAGAAATGGCTCTTGCCGGCCGACTAACTACCGACCATGCCGGATACGGGTCCATCATCGAGTCTAGCAAATTCCTTTCCGTCTCATTCTTTTTTAGGGAAGACGACTGCCACTCCAACGCTGGACACCGTGCGTGGATTAGGCTTATCAAGGAACTTGTCCCGGCTGGGACTGATGTAGTTGTGCCCGGTGATCAACCGAAGTTACTTGCGCTCGAGGTACCTTTTTTCGTTCGTCATTTGTCCAGGAACTAACGTTTTGCGTTTAAAGTTCGCTGTTCTGTCCCAACCTTACTCGTCCTGGGTGTCAGTTGCGCTATATCTAGTCTACCTTGTCCTTTTCGTACAACTCTCGGGCTCGATGCGCCGCATGGATTCGGTCCACTCGCGCTTTGGATTAACCTTTACTGGGATGATTGAGATACTTGCCAGTACAATCACCAGCGTGAGCGTTTGCGCTATTGCAGGATTTCGAGTTACGATGGTTCCATGGTGAGTTTTGAGTATGCCTTCACCACCGAAGTCTCATCCTTCTATAGGAGCATACTACCGATAGTTATCGTGATCGTTGGCGCGGAAAACATGTTTGTTCTGGTGGGCCTTCTCAATGCTAGATATTTGGTTGACGTTGCTCAAAATCCTTTTGAGTATAGATGGAAGCTGTTCTAGCCACTCCGATTTCTTTGCCAGTTCGGCGTCGCATCGCTGAAGGCCTCCAAAAGGCAGGCGTGAGCATCACCATCAAACTCACGACATATAATGCCGTCCTTGGAACAATTGCTTACTTTGCGTCGGGAGCCATTCGCCAATTCTGTGTGTTCGTGATTGTCGTACTGGTTGCCCACTGGTTCTTGATCCACACGTTCTTTTTGGCCGTTTTGAGTATCGACTTGCAACGTCTGGAGGTGATTTTAAAAAACCTAATTTATGGGAGAGTGGGCTCATATTCTCGTCTAGTTGAGTGACGTGCTGCGCCAGGGTGGTTCGTCGCCCAGCCCGAGCTCCGAGAACGTTTCTCCAAACCAACGTAACTCGAGGTCGCGATTCGGGTTTAGAATAGGCTTCAAAACCAAGGCGGCACGGAATATTAGTTTGATGCTGGTATTGTACTCAAACTCACTTCTAATAGCGGAACTGATACATTGATGCTAGGTATTGGCAATTACGGGAGGATTATACTATTTCTCTAGTTCACATGCTGCGTCGCGGATCCGCAACCCAATTACATCTTTCGACAGCCACCAGCATACGGAATATCACCTTACCCCGACTCAGTCTGTGTCTATGCCTTTTACTGCGCCCTCAAGCCCTCAGTTGCACGTTCCACCTGTCCCTACCACCCCTGTGTTACCTTCCGCACCCATGTTGATTTGGCGTACACTCAACCCTCCCAACGACCCCTTAGTACATCTCCGAGTCGAACCACCCACTCTTGTCCTTTTCCCTCCACCTCCGGGTTCCACTATCAACCAGGATAAAGCACTACAATGGAGCCATCGCGTTCGCCAATTACGCCCTATATTATGGACACTCAAAATCCTCGTACTTCCCATCGGCGCCACTCTGGCAGCATTATACGGGCTATTGCTCCACCTGCTTCGAAACGCTGAGCTACGGGCTGCTCAACGTGATCGGATCGACTCTCTCGTTGAGGGCGAGGCCGAGGTGCGCGAGCGGGAGGAAGAAAAGGAGCGGAAAAAGTCTGAAAACAGTCAGATGGGAGCGTCATTCAGCACTCTTCCTCGTGCGTCCAAGTCAGACGTCGACATGGTCCGGTGTAGCCGAGATGGGAGTGTAGTGGCAGCAGTGAGCGCCGAGGGTGCAGTGCTTGTATGGTCGTTGGTGCAGGAATCAACCCCGAGTGCCAGCCCAGGAGGGAGTAACCACAGTACAAGCGGGTCCGAGAGTTATTTCGGTAGAAACCCGATTCGAGCACCTATGGTCCTCCCGGCCCCCATTGCCGGCACACGGGTAGCCTCTTTGGGCATTGATGCTGACGGCAAGACGCTTGCGGTTGCTGGAGGTGGGGTGGTGCAAATATGGGACATTAGCAGGGGTTATCCTCTCTTGGGAAGACGATTGTCGTGCGCACCCGGCGGTGTGGGGGTCAACCCGGAGAGCGTCGTTCAAGATATCAAGTTTTTGGGCAACGGGGCGGTGACTATTGTGGCCGCTCCACCTCCTAATTCTGCGAGACACCAGGCTCCTATTCGGCTGGGCAAAACTCACTCGGTACTCGTCGCGTATGAAGGTGGCAACGTCCTCGAGTGGGATTTGGAAAACGGCGAGTTGCTCAAACACGTTACCTCTCGGCACGGCCCAGGCGCCCAGGCTTGTCTTTTCTTGCGCGGGGACTCGGCCTTTGTCGCGTTTATTCATCCAGACGGCCATGTGGACGTTCAAAGACGTGTCTCGAGTGCGAGTGGCTTGGTATCCTATGTAGCCCTGGTATCTTTGGGCGTTCCTGGGGTTATTGCTGTTGATGTCTGTGAATGGTCACTCGGCCCGCTGGTTGCGACTCTTACTGCTTCAGGCCACGCGGCAGTATGGGACGATAGTGGGCTAGTCGTCGTTGAGATGGACCTTGGGCTGCCACCAGAGCAGCAACCCCTGTTCTCGGCATCCACAAACAACGCTCGCATCTGTTTACTACCGACACCTACCGCTCCTCTTCCATGTCGCCGGTGCGGCCTGCCTGCCGCCTCGAGTTTCACTATAGCGTTCTCCTGGGCGCTTGCGCCATCCTACACTCCTACAGTCCATCTGCGCCGCGCTTCTGTTATTTATCAAACCGGGCGTTGTTCTTGTCAACCTCTCTCGATTGCTTCAACGCTTGCTGGGCCACGAGTTATCTCTTTTGGGTTGCATTCTGGTGTACGAGTCGTTAGCGGTCCAGGAGCAGGCGGATTCCATGGCGCTGCTACGGGTAACGAGTTTCCAGTTTCGGCGCATGGCTTGCGGAGATCGAGCTCAAGTTATGGACGCCATAGCTTCGAGAGTACCTCCAGCATTGCCCCCGAAGATCTTGAGCATTCCAAGGAAGGCTCTGGGCTACTTGCACCTCCCCCGACAAACGGCGGGGGGAGCGGACATGGGTGTAAGCTTGGGTCTGGGAGTGATGTGCGATGGGAGCAACATGCGATCGAGGAATCATGCGAGAGGGGGCAATGGGATGCCATTGGCACGCACATCGTAGGGATTCGACGCAGGTCACGAATGTCCAAGCCAACAGACAAGGATACCTTGACTCGCGGTGCTGCGGTCAAACCCGACCAGTTGCCCGATGCCGTGCTTGAACGATGGGAGGTGTGGCAGGTGGATACAACGACGCACGACCTTACTGGACGAACCTCGATCTTATCAAGGCTTTGCGAACAGGGCGAGGCGGTTCATCAGGACCAAGCCTCTGCTAATGGCGTTACCGACCCACAACGGTCACCCCATATGGCCCGCATCTTACGACTGGGGCGAGCCGCCGGGTCTCGGTCGCCGTCTTTGTCCCCACAGGTGACTGGAGGCCGTACACCGAACGATTCGCGGGATGGTCTGTTCCCGCGATTACCCTTTACTCGAGTATCTTCTATGAATACGTCACACGATGGACTGTACGCTGCTTTTGGTAACACTATTGGGGTGATACGGCTCGACCAATCGACGTCTGGTCATTAACTACCTGCGCGAGTGCTGCGAGGCCTGGTGCCGGTTTACTCTGCTATTCAGATGTGGACTTTTCCATCCTCCGTTTGGATTTGGGTTCTGTATTGAATGCGCATGTGCTGTGTAACGTTTTGTTCTCCAATCTTGTTTTGTTTATCTTATCCGACTCGTCTGTTTATGGTGGATCATAGGAATGTATATTAGGAGCAGGATTTGAGCCAATGAGACAGGAAAAACGGAAATAAGGCAAGCAGAGGATTGATGCAACAGCCCTAGAACAAGATCAACCGAATTAGGAGTGATTCTATATGTTGCAACCACTAGCCATAGCACTCTAGACAGATGCGACAATCCTGGAATTGGCGGGGGCGTTAGAGACATCGGTGCCAAGGAACCCAGCAGAGTACTC
Organism: Ceratobasidium sp. 414; assembly: GCA_019616945.1. Taxonomy (NCBI): domain Eukaryota; kingdom Fungi; phylum Basidiomycota; class Agaricomycetes; order Cantharellales; family Ceratobasidiaceae; genus Ceratobasidium; species Ceratobasidium sp. 414. Next base: position 21,278 of record WSTK01000166.1, on the reverse strand, counting down.
ACTCATCAGCCTTGTTCAAGGCACCAAGCATTTGGACTACTTCCTTCCTACGGTTGACAACGTAATCGGACTCCTTCAGCAGCTCATCCAGGACCTCAGGCTTGTACAGTTCCTGCAAAAGCTCGCGTTGGAGGTTCTCCTTGGAGTGATTCACCAAAGTCAATGAAATCGCCTGGCAAAAAAAGGGGTAAATGATCGAAGATAGAATGATAAAGGACCAACACTACCTTCGGGACCATGTCGATCATCTCTCGCTTGACAATGTTGTAGTAAGAAGTGATAAGGAGTTCTTTCGTGTGCGATAGAACAGTTAGGGTATAAATAAACAACCAAGCTGACTTGGACACGTACTGATTACTTCCGTTTCCATCGTCTCCCGGTCGCTCAACTGAGCCTGCGGCCGAATCACCGCCGGTGGCTAAAGCCCGGTTGTGAGCAGAGGAGATAACTATTTGGAGCTAGCTTACCGCTTCCATAACTGCGGCCCCCTTCTTCTTTGGTTGGTTCCTGGTGGCCGCAAAGAAGCTACCGAAAAAGCCCGCCTCATCCTTCTTGGCATCCACATCAAGGTCTTTGTTGTTGTTGATTGTACCAGGAGCGAGCTTGCCGGCCTTGGGATTGTCAGCAGGCGGAGGCGGCTTGTTGGCATTCATGCGCTCGGTGATAATGGACATGGCCTGTGTTTTGTTAGGTCAAGGACATACAGGCGAATGTGACGTGGATTACCTTGTGACCGTTCAAGAAATCCGGGTGGGTTGTGTTCACGTAACAAGCTTGCATACTACAAAAGCAATGTTACTATGAGTATGTTCCTGGCAGATACGAATATGACATACGCGACCATGTCAGTGACGAGTTTGGTGGTTGGGACCATAGCGGCCTTGAAGAAGTTGATGACGACAGCATTGAAACGGTCCTTCAGCTGCGGGTACCGCTTGAACGCTTGCTATGGTTTTGCGTTAATAACTGTTTTACGGAATAGATAGTAATATGCAGCGCACAATTTTGTTGAGGATTTGTCCCAAAATTCGGATGAGCTCATCGTAGACAAGCTGGCAACATTTGATGCTGGGCTCCTCAATCCGTTTGATCTGCTGTTTCACAATAACCTCGAATGCTGTAGTCCCAACAAACAGGGATGGGGTAGAACCCTAGATGAATAGTAGAAAGACTTTAGTGGAATCAGGCGATACGCCCAACCAATACGCACCGAAGAGTTGTACAAGATCGTCCGGATATCGCCGTCCTTCACTTGGTCGAAGGGATCGATTGTTCGCACACCGTTGTTGTATAGTTCGTGGAACACAAACGAAATGCGTGCGCCTCCGGAGAGTTCGTTAAGAGACAGGTCGTTGGTGTTTCCATCAATCATGGTTCGGAACTCTGAAGTGAATTCGGTGATCACATTGAGCACTACCCCGGACTAGCATATCATGGAAGCAAAAGAAAGTATCAAGTAGACGCCATTAGTCAATGCGTGATCATTCTGCCCACACCAAGACTTACCGAGTTAGAGTCACCCATCGGTCCGCCAAGGGATTGCAGCTCAGCGTTAAACTTCTGGAGTTGTTGTTGAATCCGCCCCTTGATGTCTGGGAGGGTGGCTCGAATGTGGTGCATGAGAATCTATGTCATATGCGACGCTAAGAGCTAACCCAAGGGCATCACCAGGTCGACCCACTCACCATGTTCAACTTCCTAGCCAGGAATGGTGTGCCACAGTATTGGCTCTTGCCCTTGTAGCTCGGGTGATTCTCAAAAAACAACCGTTCATTTTCCAAGGCAGCAGAGATTGCTTTACTTTGCTCGATATCACGCTGCCCACGGTTGACCACAGGAACGTAGCCCAGACGAAGAGGAATGCTATGAAAGGTTCGGCGTTTAGATAAGCTACCGAACTGGCCAGATTAGGGAAACGAACGACTCACACCCTCCCAGCAAGTACGTCAACGACGTCAGTACCGGGGTCCCTGATAGTGTTTTCAGCCCTACAAGCTATCTAGCTCAAGTCCAAGTACTCACATAAGATCAACCTTGGTGAGCACACCAATCGTACGAGTCCCCTCTGGGTCAACTTCGCGCGCGAGCTTCAATCCGTCCGAGTTTGCCAGATCGGTATTTGCGGCAGTTACTGCCAGGATGCTATCACCCAAACCAAGTCGGTGAGTAGTCGTGCTCCCCACTATATACACGGAAACTTACATGGCGTTTGGCTTGGATATGTACTTCATAAGCATATCCTTAATCTGGCGCTCAATGTCCCGCGGTTGGTCACCAACGGGGACCTTGGTCAAACCGGGCAAATCCACAAGGGTCAACGTGAGCACATTGGGGGAGAAGATCCGGAGGTTGATTGGGAGAGGAGAGATGCCTGCATTCTTTCCGGTCTTAAGCTCCGTGTCTTTGACGATTTCGGCTCGAATCTTGGCAAAGTCTACAGGACGACGACACCGAGTCAGATTGGACAAGGGCAAAGTGTAGACAGAAAACTACGCGTAATACACCCCATTTCACTTACCGAAAAATTTCTCTCCAGGTAAATGCAAGAACTCGCCCCACTCATTCTCGTTCGTGTCGTTTGAACCTTTGTTGTTGGTGGGACCTGGCGACGCAGGCGACTTGATACCGTTGGGGGCGTTAGGGGCTGGGCGGTGAATGAGTTGTAGGACCTGTGGATTTGGGACGAGTTTATGGTGGCGTGTGAGCATATGCTAGATAAGAGGCTTAGAAGTTACACACCAAAGGCCGCCGGGTCACGATGCCTGTCCCACGAGGCAGAAAGTCTCGCCCAACGATGTTCTGAGGGGGGAAAATGTCAACCAATCATGTCTGTGCTTTGACTAACGATAATTACCTCCAAAACACTACTCTTTCCGCTAGACTGGGAGCCTAGCACACATATTTGTGGCAGGTCAATCTGCGAGGCACTAGTCCCGACAGCACTGAAAACATCCTAAACGACGCGATTTCAGCGAGCCATCTTGCCCAGCTACCACAAGTTCCGTACCTGCAACTTATTCACAATCGACACGACCTCCAAGCCTAACCCTGCCGACATGCTAAGTGAGGCAACGTCAGTGAACTCCCGGTTAGCGAGACTCTGCGCTTGTGTGTACGTACACTACAATCTAAATAGAAATATGAAGAGAACTTATAGAGTCGTTAACGCGTTAAGAACGTATCGTTGTGGTAGAGAGACTGCGGTGGACACACAGCTTGTTCAGTACCCTTCCACGGTTGGGCGCTTATACCCGCTAGGGCGCGTCCATGTTAGGCAATAGTAATGCAGAACCCATATGTAATCTTATTTCAAGGCAACTACAACAGAACACGGCACTTATAGAATGGAGGTCTAATGTCGATTGTTCAGCCATAGTTCAACCTGAACACGTCGTTCAATCTGAACAGATACTCACGATTAGCATACAAGAGCTGAAACCCTCGAACAAGTAATACGTACACATAGAAGCTACCTCCCTCCGGCAACAAGAAGAACGTCTGACTGAAGTGGAGGGGGTTTGGGCCGCCATCAACCTAACAGAGGGCACGATACGGTTATCGCCACCACTCAGGCGAAGGCGTCCAGCAACATACCATGAGTTGACCGGTCACAAGAATCAACATGCCGCCGCCGGACAGCTGGGGGTCCTTTGTCTCTATCTTGAATGCAACTTTTTGGAAAGGCAAGGACTACAATTCGTGTTCATCAGGACAAGACGCGTCCCAAACGAACCGAGGAACAGACCTTCAGTTTCTCGATGATTGCATTAACCCCAACGAAAGATTGGCCTTCCCATGTGAGTGTAGAGGTTGGTCTCTTCAAATCATCTGTTAGGCTACATGATCTCTAATGGGCGACAGGACTCACATAAAGATTTGCCAGAGTCGCCCTATCCGTCTGCCATGCTCCGTAAAAGAAATCAGTAAACTTTATGCCATAAAATGTATTAGCACATTACAGTAGGTATGCGAGCGTGTCAGCGTACCTGGGCGGTGATAGCGACAGGATCCGCCATATCTGAACTCGGTCGTGGGGTGGATGAGGGTTTGTTCCTCCGGATATCTGCGGATCGTCAAAGACCCCGGCGCTTAATGCAGGACCCTGACTTAACCCCTCCTCTGCACTTGCATCTCTGGTTGTTTCACCAGGGGCTGAAACTAGGACTGTTGTGTGACTTCAAAGCTCAAGGTCCCCTGATAAGACGTTCATCTTGTGAAAAGCGGCTACTTTTCGACATCCGAACGATTCGATGACCGTAATGGATGGCTCCGAGCCTACGGCCGCGTCTGGCATGTCTACTCTCACTCGTGTTCCAACGATGCGTCGCAAATCCTCGGCATCGAACTTATTGACCAACGTCAACAAATCGTCTACTTCACCTGCTAGCCCTCCCCCTATACGTGATTCTGCCCCTGCTGTGCCAGACTGGGATGTCCAGTCTGTCTTTTCCGACGCGTCTGGAGGAACCGGTGTGGCGGGAACGATAGCAAGTTCAACGGGACTGTTGAGCTCTGGGGGAGCTATACCACCTACGCCCGCACTTGGCCCTGGGACTAGTGTGGAAGCGCTCCAACACGTAGTCCAAAGGAGACTGCAAGTTTTGACGATGCTGAAGAGCTCTCATGAAGGGTAAGCTTTTCGTCATTTTGTGTAATATGTACTGACAGAAAGGCTCCAGGCATGATTTTTGGTTTAATACCATTCAGCTCACACGACATGATCTGGAGAAAGTACTTAACAACGCGAATATGCGAAAACGGTATTATACCAATCCGTTTGACTCCATGAACTTGGTCTAATAATAGATTAGGACATACCGATTTACGCTGCTATCGATGTCATTATCAGCGTTGTTCGAGGTTCAAACCACCCAAATCACGAACCCACCAACCCCATCCGACTTTCTTCGATCACTCCTCGGAACCCTCAACGAGTTTGACCAATTTATCGGGTCTGGCGCGGAAAAGGCGGGCGTAGGGATGATGATGGGATTGGTAGACTCAGAAGCACGCGGAAAGATGGTATGGTTCTCAACGCAGCCAAAATATCTCAGCTAACTCATCCTGTGTAGAGAAACCTATTCCGCGGAGGCAGAGCGCCCCGCCGTGCTGGAACTACTGGCCCAGATTTAGCATCCTCTAATGACTCGAGCAGTGAGCACTCGTACTTGCTTTTCCCGTCTTTGGTGAGCGACTTGGTCTACTTCAATACTCCTCTAACTCTAGCCTCGCATTAGCCGTTTTTGCTCGATTACTTCCAAGTTCTCCCCACACTTTGCGACATACTAATTGCACTTTACCACAAACTCGCTCACCTCCTTGGTTCAAACCCCAATGCAACTGCTGCTGCCCCGTTTACGTTTCTCCCTCACCCGTCTCCCCCGCCCGATGCTGGCTCAGGGCCATCTTTCATCAACGCCCCCGGAATTTGTGGGACCGTTGGAGGAATCCCCGGTTCCGATCTGTGGAGCTTGCTAAATGCGGGTCCGAGCAGGGACCTTGGAGCCGGTGTTGGGGTGGGTCACGTTGGTGTGGGCGCTGCCGGACACCACGCAGAGCCGGCGATGCAGTGGACACCAGCTCAAATGGAGATGGTCGCAAAGATTGATGCCAAGGTTAAGGTTAGTGCGCAGTGTTGCACGTGTGGACCCCAGATTAACTATTCATCGATAGAAAATATTGTCCATTCTACTGAAAGAACTGGACACCATTGCCCGGGATTCGATCCGAGACGAGCTGTCATCCCTTGACCCACTCCTGAGGAATGTAACATTCTCCCCTCCGAGTGGTGGAATGAAGTTCGATTTCGATGCTCTGTAGTTTCGTCCAACTTGCTGCTTTATGTTTTGCGCTGACATTGGGCGCCTGTGCATAATTTATATTTTCAGACTGGAGACGGGGCCAAATTATGTAAACCGAGCCCCAAATACCAATTTGCAAGACTCGGCCAAGGACCACCCGTGCCGTGGCTGAATTGGGTTTTTGAGTCGTCAACTGCGGTCCAGACCGGGATCTAGACCGAGGGGCGACATATTAGAACTGCGGCGGGCAAAGCCATGCCGCTAATAGTACCCTGCAACCTCTTCTCAACGTCCACAGCGCTGCCCAAGGTGAGCTGAGCTCCAGTTGACTCAGACATGTTTATGCCCAGATCCCACGCGTAGGTGCCATTCGTGCCCTACTGAGCGCATGCCACACGACCAGTGGCAGCACTCTACGCCCTACCCGCAGCTGGGCTGCCTGACAACACTCGCTTGCGCATGCCGTGGTCAGGCAAGCCCAAAGGTGAATTCGCGGCACACGAGATCAGCCTAGGCACGTTCCAGTCTGTCACCCGCAACCGCAAACCCCGCTGATCGCAATCGTTACGTTTACATGCATGCCACTACCAATATTTGACGGTCCAACATCTAATAATCGCCACATATAGGCTTCGAGCTCATCGCGGCTCACCTCAAGACCAATCCACCCCAGGTCAAGGGCCTGCCCATCGTCATCATCGTCGCCGGCGGTGCAGTCAGCACCATACTCTTCCGGAACCGCAAGACAACCAAGGATGTCGACTTTTGGGCGCCTGATCGCGAGACAAACTGTATTGTCAGCGAGGCCGGGCGCGCGGTTGCGAAACGCCTCGACTATGACCCTTTTTGGCTGAACAGCAACATGAGTGTATTCATCGACACGCAGCACACGCACATCGGATTTTACGAGCGCGCATTGCAGCAGAACGTCACGTTGTACCAGTCGGAGCAGATTATGGTCTATGCGGCCGACTGGCGGTATCAGCTTGTGCAGAAGCTTGTTCGAGTGGAGATGTTGAGCGAGGGTCCGGTGCGGGAGGCTCAGGTGTCGGACACTGTCTACCTTGCCAAGGCCATAATGGAACGGGAGGGAAAGGGAGAGATTAGGAAGGCTGCCGTGAGAGGCTGGTACAAATATACCAAGGATATCCGGGACCAAACGTTTAACGAAGTTAACGAATCGTTTCAAGATCTTTTTGGGGTACCAGCATTTGTATGAAATATTACTTATGGGTATCAATATTGCGAACAACATATTGTACAGCATATAGACGAATATCTAACACAAAACCCAACCAAAATTACTACATGTTTCGCAGTTGGTTCACATCCGCAATGATGTTCCTTTTCCTAAACGCTGGCATACTACCATCACCCTCTCGCCCAAAGTTGACTTGTTGCTCGAGCGCTGGCACCCGCAGCGCCCAAGCAGGACAACTTTCCAGCGGTTTGTTTTCTTCTTGCGCGAGAGCACGATAGTCGGTCTCATGCAGCTCCACCCCACGCCGCAGCCCCAGCTCGATTTTAAAGTTAAAGGCGTCTACAATCTCCTCCACCAGCGATGCCAGCAGCGCATATCGCACTGGGTCTGGATCCTGGGGGTCTGGGATATCATGCATAGGCCAATCAGCGTGCCTCCAAAAGTAGGCCGATTCGAGCATGATTTCTCCCTGCTCTTGTGCGCATGTCGAAACACAGAGGCGGTATAATGAACGTGTTGGTGTATCACGAATGGTGAAAAGCCAGATCGAGCGAAGTTGGTGGTAGTGCCCGTCGCGGTACAGGTATTCCAACCCTATCTCGGGGTGCGCGAGAATCACAAGGGGGAGGGGAGACGGTGGGAGAGCATAGTGAAGACGGTGAAGAGGCCATATAAGGTTGAACGCGGTTTTGAAAGGGCGGTGTGCTCTAGGTAATCAATGGTCATACTTGATCAGACAAATGTGATAAGATTTCAATCAACATTCAACACTCACCTTGATATCCTTCGAAAGGGGTCGGACACCCGGTAGTACAAGTTATCCACCAGTCCAAATGGGCCAAATATACGTTGAAAAAAGACCCGAATGCGACCGTCCATTGCAAGATTGGTGTCGTAGGGCGAGAACAGGTGAACAAACGGATTGGAAGCAAACGGATGCGTCGAATGTGATAGCGGAGTTGAATGCACCAAGATCTTATAACGCTCCGTCGATAGTAGGTTGCAGGGCAAACCTACACGGTGCCCCCCGCGACGTGGTGGTGGACATGAAGAGAGAGTCGGCTTGCGAACCTAGAGACGTCATCCCATCCTAAAAGCCTAATTTGTGACAAATCTGGCCTCTAACGTGGCCGGACAGGCTCACTCTCCGGCGCATGCCAGGATCGAGTGTGGGCAACTTGGTGTTCGCTAACTGAATGCACAGGCGGTCTGTGTGGGTGGGGGGGAAGCAGTACTCCCTGTGCAGTGGCACCGGACCCAAGACATGCCTCGGGTTTTTTGCGTCGCGCGTTGCACGGATAAGGTCAAGCACGGCTGTCTTTCCGGCCCGATGGAGGTCGACGTGTGCGCGTGGATGAGGTTGTGGGTGGTTACGGTCGCTTTCAGCTTCTACTCTCGACGGTGCCTTGCGAGCCATTGGCTGAGTCAGCAACCCCTGGTCGTCGCTGTCTTCACGCTAGACAATAGTTTTTCGCGCGTCTTGGCTGCATTGCAGAATTTCCATGCCGATTCCCTTACAAAGGTACGCGGCGGCGGACACCGAATTGGTCTGATCCACTCTGGAATATGGCGATACATCATCGGGTTCAAAGGATTCCGACCAAGGAGACGTCCTCGGAACCTGCAGGAAATGCATAGTCCCGGTTTTGTTGTTCGAGCTGTGCCTATCCGGCTGTGTTTATTATTCTTGACGCCAGCGTCGGTTCGTGCATCCCCCCCCCCCCCGACGATCACCCAGCTGGTTTGACCCTTGGCCTCTGTGAAACCACTCCACGACTCCTATCACTCTGCCTACGAGGGCTTTTGCCTCTTGCTTCGCGAACCCGGGCTGAGTTCTCATGGCCACTGTATACCGCCCAAATGGTGCTGCGTCCGCATCTGATAGCCAGCCGAGCCTAGACGTGAGTCGGACGTTTATTCGAGTAACCCCTATACTAGTACTAACCTGCCATTTCCAAGTCATTTAGCTCTGGGTCTTCCTCAAGCACACTCTATTCATCTGCATCATGTTCCTCAGCCGGCCATTACCCTGCGTGCCCCAGGTGCGAATCTTATCCATATCGCTACGAGGCAGATGCAAGTACCCTCAGCAATACACTTTTAGTCTTTTGGCTAACCTGATCCTTGCTAGTGCTCGCCGGACGGCCGGCGCCCCCTGCGGCGAGATACCCATGTGACGTCGCCACCGGGCCAGCCTCTACGCGGGCGCTGGGAAGTCGACACAAGCGAGACCTCTGTGAAATCGGCTCCTGCGCTATCCCACAAGGCACTCAAGGTTCTCTGTGGCGAAGGAGCCGACTTGCAACTGGAAACTCGGGGGAAAGCTCCGCTTGAAGCCCGCATCCAGATCACCGGTCGCGGGTGGACCCACCCGCAAATAGAGGCAGTCACCGAGTACGGCGATGGAATCGTCGAAATGGTTAGGATGCTCAACCACATGTTCGACGGGGTCGGCATGACTAACAAACGTGCTTGGTGCAGGCTCGGCATGGCTCCCAGCGATTCCGCCTCACCGCGCGGACCCTCGGTGGCAATATGATCGTCCGAATACCTGCCGACTTTTCTGGCAAGATCGTGGCAACTTCACCAGGTTCCGTGACGTTGTCTCCGAACGCTGCCAGACTCCTGTCTGGCCCTCGAACAACTACGGTCAGTGCCGGTGGCTCTGTTGTGGAGTATTCGACGGGACCAGGGGACGCGGACGGGAAGCCTTTGCGGTTCCCCGACTCTGTGCATGTTTCTCCGGGGGAGGGATCTGTCCGGGTGCTCGTGGGTGATGAGGGACTTATTCGCGCAAATGGGTTGGTCGCTGGTGTGTTAGGCGCGAAACAGTGGGCAGAGGATGAAATGGCCAGGCGCCGTTCGAGTTCACGTCGTCCTTGATCTGATGTGGTTTGTTATTTTTCGTGCCTTTCGCTGGTCGTGTGGGACGTTTCGGGATATTCGTGTTGTAAGCTTAGCCTTTCGCTTCCCACGTTTGGGCGATCTTTGTTGTGGATAGTCCAGATGTACTTATTTCCTTGTTATTTTCCGTGGGACGATTTCAATGTGCATGTATGCGTAGTTTATCAAGAGGACTATGAACAAGATGTCGTCACGGCGATAGATGCTCGGTATCTAGCACCTCGGGTGCGTGAAACGCGAGAGCTCAATTGAAAGAATTAGATCCGGAAAGCACACGTAATGAACCAGGGAAATAAAGTAGGAGCGGGAATAATGTTGGCCGATAACGCGAAATGAAAACGAGGAGTTCAATCGATGGTCACGACTACCTTGCCCTTGGCTCGATGGCTTCGAATTCGGTCATACGCGGCGAGAACGTCATTGAACGAATAAACCGAGTCCACGAGTGGTTTAAGTTGGCCTACAGCGATCCTATTCAGTTTTGTGCCAACAAAATGCTTTGATACAGGGGCTTACCCTTGTTGACCAGCTCGACGAGCGCGTCAAGGCTCGCCTTCTTATCGTTTGTATGGACGATGATCCTGCAAAGTTGTCACTTCCTATTGGCTGAGGCTTAACCTCGGCCCACTCACTGATGCTGCCTGGGTACCCCGCCTAGCCAACGAGGCCAAAGGCTAGTTTGAATCATGCCCCAAAGCGCACCCGGAAACTCGCCGAATTTCTCCATGTTCGGCCCGACACTCGCAAACTTTCCATTGGGCGCGAGGTATGCAGGGCTGCGTAAGAATAATTGAGGGGTATTGCCGATACTGTCGAGTATGCCGTGGAACTTGGGCGTAGGTGGGTTGGAGGAGAAGTACACGTGAGGCGTGTGGACAGCATAGTCGATTACCTGTGCGGTGCAGTTGTTGAATTGAGTAGATTTCTACATGTGTTTCGATAACCCACCTCATCGGCACCAAAGCTCCTGACAAGTTCAACGTTGCCTGCAGAACATGTGGTCGTAACAGTACACCCATGCGCCTTGGCAATCTGGATAGCAAAACTCCCAACGCTAGATGACCCTCCGGTGATAAGGATATGTTGACCACTTTCGATCCCGAGGATGTTGAAGAGCGCCTGGTGTGCGGTAATTCCAGCGAGGGCGAGTCCTGCAGCCTGGGTTGCGACGAGCGAAGGGGGGCGAAGCACGATTATGCCTGTTGGGGCTGATATATATTCGGCGAGTGCGCCTTGTCCACTTTTCTGTTGGAAGGCTAGATAGCGCCAGCTAAGTCGTTTTCACCAAATAAATTTGGGTACTCACGAACAGGTATGATCCCAAAAACCGCATCCCCCACTTTGTAATCGGACGATCCAGCGTCGACAATAACTCCAGTAAAGTCGTGCTCGGCAACATGCGGGCGACGGGCAATCAAGTTGGGCAGGAATGCCATAAGTTTATATCCCCTGGAATACCGTGGTGTGAGGCAAGTATATTGTATTTCTCAGCGGACTTACACGGGATTTAGGGCCGCTGCCTAGGAATAATCAGTGGTAATGTACATACAGAATACCTCGCTCGCGATGCTCACCTCGACCTTGACCAAAACTTCTCCGTCTTTGACTCTGGGGACAGGAAAATTTTGTAAGGCTAGTGCCCTTGCAGGCGCTCCCTGCCTGACGACTCTCCAACCTTTCTGCGTCTCTGGGATGTCCGCCATGGTGCTGGTGGTGGCCAAGGGTAGCCGGCGCTTATGTGGCCTAGGGCAGTGATCGGCAGGCCGGCGCTGAGATGACGCGGCGGGACCTCACAGCCTTCCCGATTGCTCGTATATAACCAATCGACCGGGGCCTCAGTATTCACATTCTCCCATCTTCCTCCCCCCTCAGCAACGAGCTAGAAAAACATCCTAAAGTCACTCACTAAGTTGGTAGACTGTCATGTTCGCCTCTAGAGGCTTACATGTCATGTCCCGCCTGCTCTCTGGTGCGTCTTGAATGCGAATCCAGCTGATTCTGGTGCTAACTCAGCGATTAGGGGTGCGGTTTCCGCTACCTGGAGGAGCAGCGCGAGGAGTTCGTTTAAAGTCTCAATTCCCATCCAAAGCCAACCCCATCGAATTCCTTCGTAACTTGCCGAACCACGTCGTTGCTACGTTCGAAGCTCCTGCCACCGGGAGGTTTGCAGAGCAATCACGATCCATCTACACTGGTACTTCGCCCAGCATCACCCAGCGACTTTCCCTGCCGGCAAGGCTTGCGGTCAACCGGCCTCTGGCTGCTCCCCGTCTGCCCAAGGTAGCGCCTGTGCCGCGTACTGTTGCTGATGTAGGGCTTGGAGCCGCGCGCAAGTAAGGAGTAATTGGGCCTACGACGTATTAGCGCTAACCTTGTTCATTCTAGTTTCTCCTCTCGCCCGGTCTTCCAACACCTTGTAGAGAATGTACCGATCGTCGTTCGGTCTGCTACAGAACTCGACCTTGACCCTCGGGTTCGCAAGTCCAAGGCCAAACGTCTCGCCGGACGGCCTACCAAGAGGAAAGCGCAGGCGCCTCGTCGCAAGGTTCTGCCCCCAGTGAACCTGGCCCCCACTCCCGCTCTCGAAGCCAGCGTTATCTCCGACATCGAATCCGAGTTTGCACACTACTTCCCCGCCGCTGCTTCCAGCACCGTCACTCTCCTTACTATCCCTCTCCAGCCGGCGGCCCCTCGCTCCCCGCTCCCCGAACCTCGTGAAGACGCTTCACCGCTTGACCTGGCGTCGTTCATCCCCACGGTGTCGGCGTATCAAAACCACCGCATACGCGTTGACACACTCTTTGAACGTCTCACACGAGCAAACGTGTGGAAACGCGGAGCTTCGAGCACCACCCACGACACAGGATCCGGAGTTGCGGATGTCGTCCAGGTGCAATTCGACGGCTGGTCTGCAGCAGACGTGAAAGCGATGCTGGGCCACGCAGGCAAAGGCTGGTGCACGATTGAAGAACGCGCCAACCCGCCCATCGAACGCGACTCGGCCCTAGTCGAAGACGAGTGGAACGCGCTCCGGGAGTCGATGATGCACACGCCCGTCGAAGACTCTCAAGTCACCTTGGTCCTGCCCACGCTCGATTTCTCCTCTCGGGTGTTGGACCGGTTTGACTCGGCGTCGGCGTCTCCTGACCTGACACGCCCGTCGTCTCCGTTTACAGAGTTTGCTCCGTCGGAAAACGACTCTTATTTCCACTCGTTTGTCCAGCCGGGCGGCACGATATCTGCAGACCACGACCTTCTATCTGAATTCGGGTCTGACTCTGATTTTGATACTGCTACGTGGTCTTCCGTTTCTCATCGGTTCTGAGCAAATGTAAATAGTCTTGAGAGCGTTGTCAATATACGGAAATCATTGGTATACTATACAAGAACTCGCTGCTGAGCATTATTTTCGTCTTCGTTTAAAGACTTCATTAGTAACCCGAGAGGAGGGTGTATGCGCCAATCAATATCGCCAAACTCGTGAAACTCGATCAGGTGACAGTTGCCACACTTTCAAGTCGGTCACCATTCGAGACTCTTACAACCAGAAACTTGCATAAAGTGCGGATTTTGAGCCGCACTACCTCCTTACTATACAGCCTGTGGTATTTACTAGATGAGCTGATGCATAGCCGTGACAACCGTGTGCGACACCAGACGCCCCTGGAGGCTGGGGCGTCCATGGAGCAGCTACTTGGCCCCTCCAAAGCACTTGTGGTATATTATTTCTTTGACCTGGTATGTACCCCATTTGGCGTTTCTACCCAACCGCCCATGCCTTTTCCCAACCCACTCTACTAAGTATCAGCTTTTAAAAGAGTTGTCCCCCGCATTACATTTTGCGGAGTCTTTCGCAGCTTGCAAGCTACAAAAGGCACCTTCGGCTCGGCATATGCGCATCGTGGCTTGTATGCTTTGCACATCTGTCTCAGGGACTCCCCTTGCTGGCCCGGACCGGGTCAGCTTCCGGCTACGGATCCATCGGGTGGCACACGATATAATCTGTATCCGATCCTCGAGCCACCACGTCGACTTGCCCCCTCCAGTCTAGTTCTCGGGCATTGAAACTCCGACAATGGCGAACGCGGCACCTACACAAACCCCTTCTCCAGCGCCGGAGAAGCTTATTCCCCGTCTATATCAGCAAGAAATCTTCAACCATGCCGTCAAACACAATGTGGTAGGTCGTCCCCCTTATTTGGAAGGTGTTCGGTTTACTTGATTTTTCCTGGTCAAAGATATGTGCCATGGATACTGGGAGTGGCAAGACGCAGATTGCGGTCATGCTGCTGCGACATGTTATGGCTCAGCAGCCGGCCAACGCGAGTCCCAAGAAGGCAAGTGTAGCCACATCGTACAATGACCATTTGGGGGTTAATTTGACCCGTTTAGGTCGCGGTGTTTTTGGTTGCTTCTGTCCCACTCGTGGAACAACAGGCGGATTTTCTGAAGTCGCAACTCCCGCTTAGTGTGAAGGTATGTTTGACGTGTCACGCGGGTGAGTACACCAACTGACGACCAATCAGAAATTCTATGGGGCTATGGGCGTTGATCTTTGGGACCGAGAACGCTGGGCTCAGGCCTTTGCCGAGTCGGAAGTCATGGTTATGACGGCTCAGGTGTTCCATGACCTGTTGTTGCATGCCCACTGGCACATAAGCAAAGTATGTATAAGACTTTTCCATCTACGCACTAGTTGATGGGTATGTCTTAGGTCTGTCTTATTATATTCGACGAAGCACACCACTGCAACAAGAAGCACGTTTACGCACAGATCATGAAGATACATTATTACCATTGCAAGGCGAAGGACCGACCACGAATTTTCGGAATGACAGCTAGTCCAATCTTCAATATCCGCAACCCAGTCCTCTCCCTGACGTAAGTAGCCGAGTTTTGGGGCAAATATGTGACTCACCTAGTCTCTAGTCAACTCCAGGACACAATGGATGCCAAGGTACTGGCAGTACGCGACAATACCCTCGAACTTGCGCTGAACGCGCCACGCCCCAACGAATTCTTGGCCAAGTACGCCGCGCGTTTCGAGTACCCTGACTATCCGGTACCAAGCATGTGGGTGTTGTTCGAAGCGCATCAGAACCTGGTGCTTCCCGACCCCGACGATGTTCGAGATTTGCGGACGCGGTTCAACTATGTGCGAGACGAACTTGGGCCTCTATCTGCCGACTACTTTATCCTCCTCTTCTTGAGGCGAGCTGTTATCAAAGGATTGGCGGCCTCTGGAGACGATGCGGTGGAGCCTAAACCATCTCCCCAAGCTTGGGCGAGACTGGACGATGCATACAGACTCCACGCCGACCGGATCAACAAGCTAGCGGATGATTTGAATGCCTCTCGAATCGAATCTTGGTTTACCCCAAAGTTTATTTTACTCGTGCAGATTCTTCAGGCGAACTATGGCCCCGACTTTAGTGCGATGATCTTTGTAGAGCAGCGGCAGATTGCTTCTGTGTTGGCTTGGCTGTTGCCCAAGGTCCCCCAGCTGCGACCCTGGGTCAAGACGGCCGCACTCGTCGGACATGGAGACACCGGAGGGGCAACGTTTGAAGGTAGCGGGATGGCTCATGCGGCTCAGCGGGCAATAGTCCACGACTTCCGTAAAGGCGAAACCAACCTGGTTATTGCTACTTCCGTCGCTGAAGAGGGCCTCGACTTTCAAGCTTGCAGTCTGGTCATTCGTCTCGATGCTCCCCAAACCATGATAGGATATCTTCAAAGCAGGGGGCGCGCCCGCCGGCCTGGCTCAAATTACGTCGTGCTGGCTGACGATGCTGGAGCCAAGAGATACAACGGTTTCAGGGAGGCAGAGCCTGACCTACGTCGCATATATCAGCGCATACACGCTGAGGAAGCAAAGGATGAAGACGTCATGGAGGTCGACGAAGACGATGAAGACGATAATGAGCGATATGTTGTCGAGTCCACTGGCGCCGTAGTCACGCCAACCTCTTCTATTAGCCTCTTGCATCTATGGTGCTCTCTTTTGACCGTCGACAAGTTCACCAAACCTCCTGCACCCGAATTTCACTTCACTGGGAACTACGTATGCACTGTCACCGTCCCCCCTTCAATTCTCAACCCCTCTATATGTGGGCCCATGCAAGGCCGGCCCCGGAAAACAAGAGATGGTGCTCGGCGCTCTGCTGCGTTTGAACTCATCCAGAAGCTTCACAAGCTCGAGTTATTTGACAATTACCTTATGCCATTCAGGAAAACCCTTCCGGTCCTAGATGCTCCCGAGTCATCCCAAGGGTCAGTTCAAAGGATCGGCGAGTATTTCGAGACACTGTCCCCTTGGGGCGATGTCTGGCAGGCTCAATGTCCCGTCTGGATCAACGAGCTTTCGTTCAACGACTCCGAGCCGAAAATCGCCCTCGTGACAGGGAAAGAGCAGCCCGCTCACGACCTTACCATCTATAAGCGGGATGGCCCTCAGCGCGTAAAACTCTATCGCTCGCGCCGCTTGGAGTTTACTTCAGAGGAGGAGCGACTCGAGTTGCTAGAGTCTATGCAACGGTACACTTATTGTGCGATTTACTGGGCTATCACCTCCCGGAAGCTACCCCCTCGTTCAACTTGCTTGATTGTTCCGCTGAAGGGAGGGATGCCCGATTACGATACTATGGGACAGATTACCTCCCCAACACTCAAACTTACGAAAGAAGAGTGGCTGGATCCGGCGCTGCAGGGTAGACATATAATGGAAGCCCACCGACTGGGTTCTCAGTCCTACGAGTTCGTCGGGATCAAGCCCGACCTAAACCTGTCTTCGACCCCAATCACCTTGGAGGGCGTCGAGAATTGTCGTGAGGCCGGATTCGAAGATTACCGGTCCTACTGGGAAAAGACTATCAACACCGCCAAACGCGGGGTCGAGCTAGAGGTTCCAGAGGACGACTGTTGGCTTGAGCTTGCCACTGCGAAAAAGGCAGATTTTCGGTCACAAGGTTTATTTGGCTTGGTTGATATACCTGACACTAATACTCCACCTTCGCGGCCGACTCACGTCGTCACACCTTCTCATATGGCCCGGATATCCCCCATTCAACCTGATATAATCGAGTCTTGCCGACACCTCCCGAGTATACTTGGGCAAATGACGGTACTGCTCCGTATGAGCTCAGCTAACGACGTTCTCAAAACACACGGGGTGCCATTTGAGCTTTTGCTGATGGCGTTGACGCTCCCTTCGGTCCAAGCTGGGTTTGATTATCAGCGTCTCGAAACCCTCGGTGACTCCGTCCTAAAAGTGTCTACATGCGCACACGTCTTCCTCAAATATCCTAACCATCATGAAGGGCAACTGACTGCGATCAAGGACAGCATCGTCTCCAATGCCAACTTGATGATCGTAGGGAAACGAGGCCCTCTTTCAAGGTTTTTGATCACGGAGAGTATGCCTACGCGCAGAACTTGGCGACCCCCCGCATCTTCTACAATGCAAGATGACCCAGGCGAGGCTCCGAAACAGGACGAGGAGGGTGATTCGTCTGTGCAAGTTACATTCCATACCAAAGTACGTGCGGTATCTACAAAACAGGCATCAGCACTCAATACTATCCCTACAGAGTCTCGCTGACTGCACTGAAGCAACCCTTGGAGCAACCTACCTAAGTCTTGGAATAGATGCCGCGCTTCGAGTGGGACACGCCCTGTGCCTGCCAATTGGTGGCACCCAGCCATGGCGATTGCGTAAAATGCCTGAGTTCCCAGAACGGACCGGGATACCTACGCTCTTTGCCCGAGTTGAAGAGAAGCTGGGGTACAAGTTCACCAATACTTCGCTCGTCGTGGAGGCATTTACGCATACAGCCTATGATCCTACCAAGGGCTCGTCTTACAATCGCCTCGAGTTCTTGGGAGACTGTATGTGCCATGTTATTACCCCATAGCCTACTAACTGATTGTACATTGTTGTTAGCCCTTATCGACCTCTACGTGCTCAAGTATATGTACATGAAGTTCGAGAAGATGACTCCTGGTCAAATGTCTTGGGCTCGTAGCCGTCTGGTCAACGCTACAACGTTCGGCAAACTGGGGGTTGGCCTTGAGCTGCATAAATGCATCCTGACCTCGTCTAACGCACTCGAAAAAGCAATGACGATTTTCGCGGCCGAGGTCGAGGAAGTGTCTCTTTCGGAGATCCTTCGCTCTTGCTGGAAGATTGACGCACCTAAACCTATCAGCGACGTGTTTGAGTCGATATTCGGCGCTGTGTTCGTCGACTCGCTGTTTGACCTCGAACTTACATTCACTGTCATCGACCGGGTCATGTCGAAGATCATGCAATTTATATTACCAGACATGCCGGGCGACCCTACGTCTGAATTGGTGCGTTGGGTTGCCAGCCAAGGATGCGAGGCGCAGGGGAGCACAATATTCAGGTAATAACGCACGTGCATATACGTACTCTAGCTAACTTTTCCACTTAGGTCTAGCTCAAGTACAGAAAAGCTATCCGGAGCGAAAGATACGGTCGAGACTGTTGTGCACGGTCGAATGATTGCACAAATAACCGCGGCTACGGCAAAATTGGCCAGGCCCAGGGCGGCCGAAGCGACGTTAGACATTTTGAAGGACGAAGATCACAAATATGCGCTGTCCAAGATATGTACATGCCCTCGGGCTGTGCTCAAGAGGGGTGCTAACGGGGTTTCCGAATCTTCTTGATATAAATTTGCCAGCATTGTCGTATTTGGCTGTGGAGCATTGGAACTTTGCCTGGAGTGACGTGGGATGTAATCATAGTTGTATCAAATGTGAGGAACAGATAACCTGAACCGGGTCGCATAGCCATTGAGTTCTGGACTAGACGTTTACCACTTTGGCTTCCGTTTGGCGAATTTACGTGCCAGGGTGCCTCGGCCACGCTCACTACGAGTAGACTGTAGGTCGCCGAACTTTTTCTTTGCATATCTAACAGTTAAGTATTAGATCAACAGCAAAAACAAGCGTGTCATTGGTGTACCTTCTGGCATCTGCATCTTCCACGAGCTCTTCTATAATAGTACGCTTCCGCTCGGCACGTGTGAGGTTTTGGGTATGGTCTGCATCTCGGAATGGGGTAGCTACATCAACTACCTTCCCAATCTGTCGGCACACAAGGCGTTAGAACGGGAAAGCCGCAAGTGGGAGAGTGGCTAACGTACGGCGAAATACTTGGGCATTTCCCGTTTGCTACTTTCAGCATCTTTCCTGTAGAATCTCTTCGGATCGAGCGCATTGCGCAATCGAAGTGCTTCAAGCTCGCGAGCCAAACGTGGCCTATCCGAGTCACTGGGCGCCGGGAGGTCAAACCATTGAGGCCCCGTTGTTTGGAGCTTCATCTAGTCCCCCATTATCCGTCAGTGAACCAAGGAAAAACAACCATGTTGTGTTATGGCGACGAACCTCCTTCCGCTCTCTTTTTGTTAGACCTTTCGCTGGCTCATCTTCGTCAGATAATAGCTCGGCCTTGCCTTTGCCCTTTCCTTTGTGCCGCGACGTCGATCCCTTGCCTAGGGGTGTCACCTCGGGTTCGAGCTCAAATACCTTGGGGTCCGAAACGGCCTCATTGGAAAAGTATGTCGGCTGACCCGATAAACCCGGGTTTAATTTCGGCAGAGAACTATATCACTTTGTTCAGTAATTAAGATACATATTTGAAGCTTAGGTTCCAGTCGGTACTCACCCAAGCTCATCCTCGTCCATGAGCGTCAATAGTTCGTCGTCCTGTGCTTTGTCCGTTGCGGTGTTGGCCCTGCATGCCTTCTCAGCTTTTTGTAGAAGTTCATTCATAAGTTGTAGTTGGTTCTCTTCAGACATCGATGACTCGGAAGAGGTGGAAGGCGAGGGAGATGGTGTGCGGGACATGGCGGGCGGGGCCAAGTAGAAATTAAATTTCAAATACACCCCTGCTATATTAAGCGCCCAGGTAACCCCGCTTAGATTACTCAAGCACCCTCCTCCCAGACATTGCTTAGACTTCAACTGCGCAATGGATGTGTCTCAACGCGTTTCTTCGGCCGCCTCATTCATCGTCCAGTCGCCTCCGGGAGAGATCAACGATATAATAAGTGACCTTCGAACTATCGTAAACGACGACGAAGCGCTACAGACTGGTATCCAACCAGCCTTGGAGGAGTACAACAAAGAGCAGTTTGTGTGTGTCGCTGTGCCAGGGCAGGAGCATCAGGTGTGAGACTTGGTTTTATTCACTTAAAACGGAGTCTCACTTTTTATAAACCAGGTTATTGTTAGTGATGCCGGGTTGATACCTGAGTCTGGAAGGTTTCTTGACCCCAGGTCCAAGACGAGCTTTGTGTTTGACCACCTCTCGCTGGTATGTCTACCCATGCAATTGTATGTCACACGACTCAAACTTGTCATTTGGTAGACCGCGTCTGATCCCGAACCCGTCGAGCCCAACGTCGAAGCTGAGCCTTTCCGGTTTGTATCCATCGCCTTTGCCCATCACGCTCAAATTAATTTTCCACTTTACACTCAAGCTTAGCCCTGGAAGAAAGCACGCTTCGCTATCTCGGCGAATACTTCCAAGAGGGTGTCACCAGCGTGTTCGCTTCAACGTCCAGAAGCAATACCTACATTATCCAGATCGTTGCAAACAAGTACAATCCACAGAACTTTTGGTATGCCTGATATTTCGTCCATTTTGTGGAGCTGACTATATACAGGTCTGGTCGATGGCGCTCGGAATATATTGTAAACCTTGACAAGGGCGAGATCACTGGCAAAGTCCTCGTCAACGTTCATTACTATGAACAAGGAAACGCAAGGATCCCCACCCTCGTTCTACCTGCCCTTGGTCTGACGTATTTCAATCATAGGTTCAACTCCAAACAACCTATACCCCAACCCTCGCTCTTCCTCCCTCCCTAACCCCGTCCTCGGCACCCAAGATACTTGCCATTATCGCCGAAAAGGAGGGCGAACACGAACGTGCCCTGAGTAATGCGTATAGTGATCTTGGGGAGAAGAGCTTCAAGAGCTTGAGAAGGGCTTTGCCACTCACGAGGCAAAAGCTCGATTGGGACAAGGTACGCTGTCTCATGATTGGTATGGTAGGGCTAGTTCTTATGCTCTCATGAACAGGTGCTAGGGTATAAGCTGGGCGCAGAGCTTGCTGCCAGCCGGGGTGCATTTGGGAACTTGAACGGTTGATTTAGCCGGGCCTTCTACGTAGAGCTTTCTGGAGATTCAATGAACTATCAAACCACCCGCTACAAGAGGTGACCGGGTTCTGGCCGGACCTAACATTCGAGAGCTGTAAGGCCTTCGAAACAGTGATTTCGGCTGCAAAATGTAGACATTATGGTGCCCAAACATCTCATACAGCTCTGGTAGAGAGTACA
>WSTK01000165.1:0-56531 GCA_019616945.1 Ceratobasidium sp. 414 | reverse complement strand
CTCGTTTCGCCAATCCAGGATGTCAGAATCACGTCACGTGCAATTTGCATAGCCAAATCTGCATGTCGTCTACTTTACAACGACAGTACGGTAGTAAGCATGGCATTCAAAGTCTTGTGACACCGCCGTGGAACGATTATGGGAATATGGCGAGCCGAAATGTAAGAGTTTGAGTATACTACAGTTGACGCTCTATGATGCCCTAGCCTGGCCGACGAGTCCCCGAACCTGAGTTGACCATTGGCAATGACACCAGTGTAACAGAAGTATACAAGATATGGGAATTTAGAGTGCCGGACTGACTGCGCGAGTACTGGCAGTCAACCCTGAGTAGTTGGCAGCATTCGAGTCCCCGTTTACGATGTATGGAGAGGTGTCAGGTTCCGTTTATATATCTGCGCCTGTTTGCTAGGCCGGGGGACATGGTAGTTCGAGCGCATACAGCTTATGCAACTATCTCAGGAGTGGGTGCGGCATATTATCGAGCTTAACGAGGCTCTGGTAATTTTATGGGATGGGTCTCACGGATAGAATGTAAGAGATTGTGTATTTGGCTCGAGCTGATACCGTGAGTCACGTCGAAGTGTCTACACTAGAGCGCCGATCGAGGGAATTACTCTGAAGTTTTGGTACAAATGACAAGAGATTGTTGTGAGATACTATGCTTGGCAGAGCGTAAGGAAATATTTCACCCCAAGTCACGGTCGTGAAAGCAGGAGAATTGAGACAAGTTACCGATAGTCACGTGACAAAGTGATTATCTTGTGGACGCGTTGTTATTCACGCGCCACTTCTAGGCCACGATCATGTATATCAAGACCTTAACTATCCAAGGCTTCAAGTCTTATCGCGATCAGACTGCTATAGAGCCGTTCTCGTGAGCTCCTAGTATATGTCTTGTTCTATCACCAATTAATTGGGCAAAACAGCCCGGGTCACAATGTTGTCGTTGGGAGAAATGGAAGTGGCAAAAGCAACTTTTTCGCAGGTGAGTCGCTCCCAGCCTTTTCTTATGGCGGTCCTCATTCGATTTCCGATAGCAATTCGGTTTGTCTTGTCCGATGCCTATACCTCGATGTCAAAGCAGGAGCGCCAGTCGCTGCTGCACGAAGGGGTTTCCACCGCTCAGACCATGAGCGCATACGTCGAAATTGTATTCGACAACTCGGATAATCGGTGTGAACTATACCTTGTTCTCAGTTTCCCAAATCTGACGTGTATGCAGATTCCCCACTGGCAAAGACACTGTGATTCTCCGCCGAACAATCGGCCTTAAAAAGGATGAATACAGTTTGGACCGTAAATCGTCGAGTAAAGCAGATGTTATGAACCTTCTCGAGTCTGCTGGGTTCAGCCGTAGCAACCCTTACTATATTGTTCCCCAAGGGCGGATTACTTCTTTGACAAACGCCAAGGACCACGAGCGACTGGCTTTGCTTAAAGAGGTCGCTGGTACAAAGGTGTACGAGCAACGAAGGGTAGAGAGCTTGAAGATTATGGAAGAGACTGGTGCGTACCGGTTTTTTGATGAGCATAGTTTATTCCTATCTTGATTCATGTCCAGATGCGAAACGCAGCAAGATCGCCGAGCTACTTACTTTCATCGCTACCCGGCTCGAAGAATTGGAGGGCGAGAAGGATGAGCTCAAGGAGTTCCACAACGCGGACCGTGAGCGAAGATGCCTGGAGTATGCGCTCTATACACGTGAACTGGAAGAAGTCGCAAGCGGGCTGGAACAGGTAAGCATTCCTTCAGACTCCCGTGTATGAAGTCACATCAACTTGTAAGATAATCAGCTCGAAGAAGAGCGCAAACAGGAGCTTCACGCGGCTAACACTGCTCGAACTTCCTTCACTCAAAGAGAAGAACAACTCACGTCCCTCGAGCGCGAAATATCCTCTCATCGCCAAGCCCTTGCCATCCTTGGTGCCACCCGCCCCGCACTCAAGGTAGATCTCGCGGACTTGATTGCCGCGCGTGCCGAGGCGCAACTTTCAATCGCCGATCTGCAAGAGCGTGGAGAACTGGGTGAGCAGAGAAGGGAGACGATGCAAGCAGAGTTGGAGGCCGTAGAGACCAGGGCCGCAGAGGTTGAATTGAGTTTGGAAGAGGTTAGACCGGAGTGGGAGCAAGTTGTTGAGGAGGAGAAGGAGGAGAAACGATTGTGAGTTTTATTTTCGCACAGTCGGAGACTAGCGTACGTTAACCTTCAATTAGGATGGACGAAGCACAAGCACGACTTGGCGCCCTACACGCGAAACAAGGCCGAATCTCCCGTTTTAGTTCTCGAGCCGCGCGCGACGCCTATCTCAAATCCGAAATTCAAGGGCTGAAAACGGCCGGGCAGTCCTTGGCAGAGTCCCTTGAGACGGTTGACGCTGAGGTTGCTTTGGTCCAAGAAAAGATCGAAGGTGTACGGCAGAGGGTAGTGGAGTCGCGAGATCAGGTTCAAGAACGGGGCAACTTGTTGACGAGACTGGGGGAGGAGATTGTGGAGAAGACAGCAAATAAGGCCAGGCTGGTTGAGCAGCGCAAGTAAGTCATGCTCCGATCACATTTCGATGAATAAGTCTTGATGTCTCGGACAGGGAGCTTTGGAGAGAAGATACCAAGTATGAACAGTTGGTTGGGTCCGCACGGGACGAATTACGGGCGGCTGAACGGATGTTGGCGGGCATGATGGACCGGGTAAGCGAATGTTCTGTCTCCGTCGTTTTGTGGTCTCACCTACGTTACGCATAGGACACCGGTAGTGGTCTTCGGGCAGTGGATCGAATCGCCGAGCAAATGGGGCTGGAAGGAGTCTACGGGCCACTTTACCGGCTGTTTGAAATCCCTGACAAGAAATACAGCACTGCTGTCGAACAAACCGCCGGAAACAGGTCAGCTCACACCTGCTTCCTCCTATATAGTCTCATGCCAACCCCTCCCTAGTCTATTCCACGTTGTAGTAGACACAGATGCAACAGCTCAAAAAGTTCTCGAAGCTCTCCAACGCGAACGCTCTGGGCGCGTCACGTTCATGCCTCTCAACCGACTCAAGCCCAGGCTTGTTCCCTTCCCCCAGGCTCCCGACGCCCTCCCACTGTTGGACCGGCTCCAGTTTGACCCACTGCACCGAAAGGCGTTTGAACAGGTGTTTGGAAAGACAGCTGTGTGTGAGAATTTGCAGGTTGCGGCGGCATATGTGAGGAGCCACGGGCTGAATACGATCACGATCGACGGAGACAGGGTCGACCGTAAGGGAGCATTGACGGGAGGATATCATGATGTTCGGGTGCGTTGTAGTTTTTGGTTTACCCGTATGCGTATGCCGAATATTCTTGTCTTCCAGCGTTCTCGAATTGAAACCATTCGGGCTGTCAAGCACTGGTCCGAAAAATACGAAGCAGACTCGAAAATCCTAGCCGAAATCAAAGCTCAAGATGCACAACTCGAACAAGAAATCACAAAACTGACCGGAGAGATCCAGGTTCTGACCAGCAAACGAGCCCAAGCGCAGGCGATGCGTGCGTCGTTGGCGGACGAGGCTCATGTGCTCGAGGCTGAGGAGGCTCGACATACTGCGCGAGTCGAGCAGCTTGAGCGTACGAGGGCCGAGCAGGAGGCGGACGGCAGGGAAATGAGGGTTCGTAGGGAAGCGTACGAGGCGGAGATGAAGACCCCGCTTGCGGCTGGGCTGTCGGCTGCAGAAACGGAGGAGATGGAGGAGCTGGGGAAGGAAGTAGATTCGAGAAAGAAGGCGTTGGTCGACGTTGGGAAGCGAAAGACTGAGGCGAGTGATTCGTCAGAGGTTGCCGAGTTGTTGCTAATTCATTGTTGTAGTTGGGCACGCGGAAGAACATGTTGGACATTGAGCTTAGTGAAAGCCTTAGGCGGAAGAGGGATGAACTGCGGACAAAGATCGAGTCGTTGGCACACATCGACACAGATGATTTGGAGTCGGCTGGTGCAGACCTAGCTACCAAAACTCAAGAGCTAGAGGCACTCGGAGAATCAATTGCGTCCTTGCAAGATCGTATGGCAGGTACGTGTTACACTCTCCCCACCATGTCTTCAATTAACCAATACCCTACAGAGGCTGAAAGCGAGTATGATAAGTTCACATCGGAGATCAATAAACTCCAAGGCCAGGTCGAGAAGATCCAGTCTCAGCAAGTTGAAGACAGCCGTGGCATTTCTCGACAGCAAAAGAGCACCGAGCGATACTTGACCAAGCGGCAGGTCATGCTCACCCGCAAGGACGAGTGTAATACCAAGATTCGAGATCTTGGCGTCTTGCCCGAGGAAGCATACGAGAAATACGTCAATGAGCGGATCGACAAGGTGCGTGGCCCTTGACCCTCCCAAACCCTATCTAACTTTTAGCCCCAGCTCGTCAAACGTCTCCACACCGCCAAAGAAAACCTCAAAAAATTTGCTCATGTCAACAAAAAGGCGTTTGAGCAATACACCGGGTTTACCAAACAGCGCGAGCAGTTTATCAAGCGGCGTGAAGACCTCGACGAGTCGGCCAAGTCGATCCAGGAGCTAATCGAGAGCCTGGACCAGCAAAAGGACGAGGCGATCGAGCGGACGTTTAAGCAGGTATCGAAGAACTTTGAAGAGGTGTTTGAGAAGCTTGTGCCCGCTGGTCGAGGGCGGTTAATCATGCAGAAGAGGTTGGACGTTGACCAGGTATGTATTGCAGTGTGGGGTTGGAGGCTGAACTGAGATTCCGAGTAGCAGGAGGAAGAAGAGGACGAGGACGGCGGTCAACAGAGCTCGATTGACAATTATACTGGGGTGTCCATCAAGGTCTGCACAATCCTACCTTATGAGGGATGCTGCTCACTTTATCGCAACAGGTATCCTTCAACTCCAAAGTCGATGAAGGTCTCCGCATACAGCAACTTTCTGGCGGTCAGAAATCGCTGGTAGCTCTTGCGACGGGTAAGACGATACCACCTTAGCCTGGGCTCTCTTTAACCCTCTCGTCAGTATTTGCGATCCAGAAATGCGACCCCGCGCCATTCTATCTGTTCGACGAGGCAAGTCGCACGCTTAACCAACATTGCCCAGCTGATCGTGTATACACAGATCGACGCAAACCTCGACGCCCAATACCGCACTGCTGTAGCATGTAAGCCCTCCTCCCATGCCTTTGTTTCCGTCGCCAATACCTGATAAACACAGCTATGATCCACGAGCTCGCTACAACCGCCCAATTCATCACGACCACTTTCCGACCCGAGCTGCTCGTCCGATCTGACAAGTTTTACGGTGTGTTATTCAACAACCAAAAGATCAGCTCGATCCGGAGCATCACGCGCGAAGAGGCCCAAGAGTTTGTCGAGCAAGAGACCGCGGCGCACTAGGTCATAGTGGGAGATTTTATAAATTATTTTGTCGTTTTGTATGAATTTATGTTGGTGCACGCGAAAATCATGTCAAATCGGTCATATGCAATTGGTAAGTTATCAATACGCTACATCAACGAGAGGGAGAGGATATATCGACGAAGGAAAGTAGATGAAACAACCAAGCCGGGCCATAGCGAAACAAAAATTGGCATGGCACGGGTAGATAGCAAAGGTCCGCGAACGGTACGTGAGTGACGAGGGGATGATGTATGATGAGGAGTGATGAGTGGGGAATGGGACACAAAACAGCGGGGGAGATGACATGCCACAAAAGAGGAAAAGTCCCGCGTAAAACGAAAAAAGGCAGCTACCGAATCTTCCCACCCTCATCCAACATCCCCCACTCTCCCCTCCCCCTCCGCTCGACCTCGCTCTTTTTCGGAAACGCGCTCCAAAACCTGAGTGTCTCGTCCCCAGCACCCGTGACGATCGTGTCTCCCGCCGGGTTCATCGCGAGATAGAGAACGCGGTGCAGGTGCCCCGAGAGGGTCGCGACGAGCGACAGGCTCGGATACTTCCAGATGCAGACTTGGTTCTGTGGCTGTGTGGACGAGTAGCCGTGTGTGCTCACGAGCTCGTTGGACGTTTTGGACCATGTGAGGTTGCATACCTGTCACACAATCACAATTAATGAGTTGCCAGAATGTGATAGGAGGAAACGCACCTGCGACCCGGTATCCATCTCACTCACACCCACCCCGCTCGCCGTATTCCAGAACCTAATCTTCTTGTCTGCCGTCCCGCCACCGCTCGCCAACAACCCCGCCTGATGCGGGCTCCACGCAATAGCCTTGACCGCCGCCGTGTGCTCGTGAAACTTCCACAACGGCGCCGTATGCCGCGTATCCCACACAAACAACTTGTTGTCGTTTCCCCCGCTAGCAAGCATCACCGGGTCGCGCGAGTGGTCTCCAGGCTGGGACCACTTGAGTCCGCAGATCTCTTGGCGGTGGCCGTACAGCTTGCTGACGGTCGCCTCGCCCGGTGGGAGGCGCACGTCAAAGTTTAATATTGTGCGATCGCGTGAACCAGAAGAGAGCGTGGAGCCGGACCAAGCGAGCGCACCCACGCGGGATCCATGTCCTGTGAGCGTGCGTTGCTTTTGTAGCGTCATCGCGTCGTAGATCAGGATCTCGCCGCTTTGGGTGCCGATCGCAACAGTCGAACCCTGTAGAGCACGTCAAGTTAAGTCAGGCACGAACCGGTCGGATTAGGCACACACCTTTTGGACCCAGCTAACACTCGTCACCGGGTTGATACTCGGCAAGTCGCACAGCTTGACGACTTTACTGCTCTCTGCACTCCAGAGGTACACACACGAGCCCAACCCAACGCCCAGGAAATTTGTCGAACTCCAATCTACAAGGTTGAGGTAAAAGTCGTCTTTGAGCTCGGGCGCATCGAGCACCTTGTATGGCGTCTTGGATATCGTTCGTATGGTTGCTTGTGGCCCTGTTAACATTGCATGCGTCCGGCGGCGCACTGCATAGGGCGAATATGCTGGATGTGATGCATCTAGCAAGCCGAGATCCGATACTACACTCCCAGGTGTGGACGATGGCGTCGAGAAGCCTAAAATCCTTTGTCGGGACGGTGTAGACGGGCCAGGACTCGGGGATCGCCGCCGCTTGATCCCAATACCCGAAGACGAGGGCGACGGGCTCGACGAGACAAATGGCGCGGCGGAGAACATTTCAGAAGCAAGAGCTGTGCTAAACGTGCGATTCTGCTGTTCCTTTTGCGCGTCGGTTTCGACCGGCACGTGGGGTGTTCGACGCGGTGTGGGCGGTCGCGGGTCAGAAGAGAGGTTGTAGGTCGTAGAGAGCTGGGCATCCCAATCGTCGCGTTGTGGTATAAATCTAGGGCAATATTAGTATTAATAAAAGACCATAAATGAATGCGTACCGATCGCCATGTTCCCGTTTCCGAGGACTTCGCTCGGGTGTACCAGCAATGCTCGCCCCAGACGCGCTTCCACTCCCAGCCGACCACATTCCCGCGCTCCTGACCCGACCGGGACTCACATCGAGCAAATCCAGGCTATCCAGCAGCCTGGCCTTGCCCTTGTCAACGCCCGCCCTCCGCACCGAATCCGACAGCGCGCCATACCCAAACCCAAGCCCCGCACTCTTCCCGATCAAGGGAACAGACGCGCTCGCACGCAACGTCGTGTTCCCACCAAAACTCGTGCTCGTGCTCGCACTCGGGATCATGCTCTCAATCTCCTCATCGCTGTCCATCGCGGGCGGCGGCTTGCGCAGCGCGGGAGACGCCGCACCGAACCGTTCCTTGGTCGGACTCGGCTGGACGAGCGCCGAGGGCGGAGTCGAGACCGACGTGACGCTCGACTCGGACTCGTTGTCCGTGTGCTCTGGAAAGTCGGTGTACGCGGTCGAGGACAAGTTGGACTGGGTGCGCGCGTGGCCAAAGTGCAGGACGGACGGGACCTGGGGCGTGCTGCCGGTCGTCGAGGGCGTGGACGGCGGCGGGGGTACGGCCGACTGGAGGACAAACGGGTCCTGGTCGTCGTCGGATGCGACGGGTGCGGATTGCAGGCGGGAGAAAAACGGGTTGGTGAGCGGCATGGCGGAGAGGAGGGTGTGGGCGGATCGCGTCTGGTGCGGTTGGGAGGGTGGGAGAGAGGGCGGGCGGTGGAGACTGCCGGCTCGGCGGGGTGTGCCGCGTCGAACAAGTGAAT
Organism: Ceratobasidium sp. 414; assembly: GCA_019616945.1. Taxonomy (NCBI): domain Eukaryota; kingdom Fungi; phylum Basidiomycota; class Agaricomycetes; order Cantharellales; family Ceratobasidiaceae; genus Ceratobasidium; species Ceratobasidium sp. 414. The sequence goes on along the minus strand of WSTK01000165.1, from coordinate 48,430 downwards.
GTACGGGCGTGTGCGAGTGATGTGCGGTCGATGGGTAATTATATGGCGACCCGGCGGGTGACTCCTCCGTGGGGGCGTCGGAATGAGTCACGGAGCGGCGTAGTGTCCCAGTGAGTCGAGCAGAGCCAACGACGAGACAGGCTATATGTGCGGTGTACCTGCGTCGGGGGCGGTGTCCTGTATGTTGCCGGAGAAGGGAGCGAGGACGTGGTCAGCAGCAGCCTTGGGTGGCGTTGTTCGACGCGTAGGCCAAACACGCCACAACAGCTGCCTCCTTTGGGCCGTCTTGCATTAGTGCCGAAGACTCGCGAACGATTTGGTATTTGGACTCAACAAACGTTGGCCGCTGCGACGATTCCTGTTTCGTGCATGTTGGATCTATCGATGGAGGTCGACCCTTGGTTTTTCAGTCGCTATCATACACGTTTTAAACTCTTCACATAAGCTCGTCATATCTTTGTCGACCATGCGACATCGGACCGGGCCATGTTCGACTGGGCGTGGGTTGGTTGCGTGGATCGATGCGCGCTGGCATAACCCAGCCCAAAGCTGTCCGTATCATCCGGTACGACCTCGGGGCGTTGGCGATCGGTTCGACCACCGGTCTGGACGTTGTCCTGTTGCTGACGCGGTTACACATATCATTTGGTGCGCTCGAACCGCCTCCGAAGTCCACCCGCCTCCAACTCAGCGACCCATTCCGCATACGCATTGCGATGGTAACACCACAACCCCCGTCCATTGGCCCCGGCCCTCATGCTCACAACCGCTATCACCAAATCCACGCGTCTTCAGCCACACCTTTTGTACGGAGATGTGGCTAAGACAAATCCTGGTCCATTTTACGCTTTTCCTCGCTAATCAAAATGTACCCATGCGTACCCGTCAGACGCACGCGTCCATCCAGGCCCAGCCAAAGCACCGAGCGCCAATCCCACATCAATCCCGTTTCGGAGCAGACTCGTGCTCGGTATCTCTTCCCGTTCGAGACACTCGAGCCGTTCGGCCGAGCCCCCATGCTCCCAGCAGCAGCACGAAGAGAGCAGAGAACGAGCCAGTTGGCAGTAAAACGTTTGCTATTAGAACAGCGAGAAGAAATGACGCAGCAGAGCTAGAACACATGCCACACGCCGGGGGCGTTTCGCGATCTGAGAAGGCGCGTTGCATGCGGGGACGGCCAGCTTCTGAGTCATCTTCTCTCACGTCTAGCATGCCTCTTGTAGGTACTCCACAGCCGCCGTCTAATCCCCACCAGTGTCCAGGGTGAGACATTCTGCTCGGCCGGGTCGATCAGCCGCGGCCATCACATCGCCATCCACGCACATAAATACCCCCCATTAACTCCGGCCAAGACCCCCCCTAGCTCCGCAGTAATGACAGCCCACTCCTCGCCCGACGTCGGCGAGCTCAGCGCACACTCGGCACAAGAAGACCCTCACTCTCTGACTCACGGCGACAACGACCTCGAACCACCTCCCTCGCCCGCTCCTTCCTACCCACACTCTCCAACCCCAGCCTACACCTCCCAACCCCACACCACCGAACGCACCGTCACCCGCGGCCCACCCACCGCCGCCGAACTCACCGGCCACGTCGAATACACCGCCAAGCGCTTCCGCGTCCTCTTTGGCGCACAACAACCCGGTCGCACCGCCGCACAAGGCCCCGAGTACGCCCGAGGCAGCAAAGTACGTGGAGTAGTGCACGTCGTAGACAAGTGGCGAGACCGCATAGGGAGCGTCGACGTAAAGGTGTGTAGCTTGTCCGGGGCGTTTTGTCGGTGATGTACATTCGCTCATCTTACACGTGCTGCCGCGGCAGGTGCTTGGCACGATCAAGCTCTCGATCCATGATTCAGGATCGACCAACACTGCGTTCCTCTCCCATTCAATTCGCCTGCATCCTTCCTCGACTGCCACCTCGCCGTGTCCGGGAACGTTGCCGTTCAAATGGGCTCTGCCAGCGACGTATCTTGACACATATGGAAACCCGCCAACACCCCGTACCCGGCCGCTCCCGCCATCATACGAGCTCACGGTCGAGGGTGTCCCTGGCTTGCGGGCGCGAGTAAGGTATGAAGTCGAGGTAGTTGTCAAGTGGAAGTGGAAGGGGCTAGTAACGAGAAAAGAGAGGTGAGTCTCTCTTCGGCCGAATAAAAGTCGGGATTTAATTCCGGGAACAGCCTAAACACACCATTTACATACATCCCATACGCCCCGCACCCACAACACTCCCACTCGTCCGTGCTCTCGACACTCAAAACCTGCCCGGGCGAATGGGCATGCTTCACCGAACGAGTGCCAACACGCGGGCCGGACGTCGGGGAGATCACCAGTTCCGTATGTCCCACCCTTCTTTCCTTTCGCCTGTATCCTGACTCGGCCCGGTTTCAAAAGCTCGTCCTGCCCACCCCACCTTTACACCCCCTCTCCCAGCCCATCCCGTTCCACTTTCAGCTCAGCGCCGACTGTCCTCCGTCCCTCACCTCTCAACCATCCTCTACCCAACCCAACAGGCGTAGACTACCTACAACGTCCGCATCTTCTAAACCTTCTCGGCCTCCTACAGTCCTGACAATCCCTCGAAACCCGCATCCCCCTCTAACCACAATCCCAATCGCTCTCCTCGCTGAACCCGCCCTGCTCCGGCTCACGATCCAACGCCAAATAAGCGTCGACGTCCGCGGGGCTCGGGCTCTTCGAGTCATGTGCGGTGGAGTGGGTCGGATGGAACGAGTAGTGCTCGGGACGGGCAGGCGAGTGAGTCTAGACAGCGGCGGAAGGACAGGGTACGAAGCGCGTGGTGTACAAGTCGTATACGAGGACCAAGTCGCAGACGGACCCGGTCCTAGCACCAGCGCTAGTCCTGGACCACCCGCGTACACGCCCCTCCGCAGGACCAACTCGCTTCTGTCGATTTTAAGTCACATGTCCGGTGGAGTTGGCACGCACCACACAGGAGGCGCAGGAGGCGCCCCACCTGGTGTAGAGAGGGTTCGAGACCGAGACGGCGGCCGAGAGTGTTTTGCGATAGCCTGGGAGGGAAGTGTCACTCCAGAGCGCGATGTGTTGCAAGTTGGAGGGTTCAGAGCCGGAGGACTGTTGATCAAGGTGAGCGAGCGCAGACACAGGGGGAGATATATAGGGAGCTGGGGCTGAGCAGGAGGAACCTGCCGATGCTGACACCTGCATTTCTGAAACAGGACTTTGTCACGCTCACCCTCGTCCCGCCGACACCTGAGCTCTCGCCCCTGCGCGCTCTTCAGCAGGCTGTGCCTGTACGATGTATCGTCGTGAGCGAGGCGGATATGCAGGCTGCGATGGGTGAGAGGTGGTAACCTCGTGAGGGAAGAGGGAAATAGAATGGGCAAGCAAAAGTTGTGAAGCGAGGAAAGGTAAGGAAAGACGAGCTCAAGTGAACCATACAAGAAATGTCCCAATCCAGATTTACTACTCGTAGAAGCCTGGGCTGGGATTCCATATAGCATATGTCGTGTCTGCATCTGTTTTCTATGTTTTCTTCGCCACTCTCCACTGTATCAGGCTCATGCATATTTACGTTTTGCAATCGCATTCCTGTCTATATAGGCTGAGTTTGGTAGAGTTAGCGCCGTGATGACAAATATATAGCGCGCGTCTGTCACGTGCCTCGGCCATCGGGCCCACGACCGAGGTCGAGATAGCTAGTTGGATATCTAGATCTGGGTAAGCCTCCCCCACGCATATATTCAAACGAACAACACCCCAATCAATCACCCCCTCCGTGTACAACTACTTAGGTAGTGTCGCACTGCTCTCAAGCCGCATTCTAGAACACTTGAAATCGCAGGGCACCTAGACCTACTGCGACCCCCACGTAGCCGAGAGATGAGCCAACTAGCGCTCGAACGCTCACCGCCAATCTGTGCCGAATGGCCCAAGTCCCATTGCCACAAGGACGCAGGACGCGAGAGGTGGATGAGTATGGTTTCGTGGCCTTGATTACGGGTGCGCTCGGCTGCTTGAAATGAAAAGCCCCTAACATAGCATCGAGGCGCATCGGATGCCGAGCTGCCAGAAGGCTGTTCGCACGGCCAAGACATCAGGGAAGAGTAAGCCAGTACTTGCCCAACTGTTTGAAACAGATTGTTCCCTGGCGCTCTTGGGTGGGGATATGGCTCGGACATATCCCTATCGAGATGTTGACCATAACTTCCAGCTGTAAGGTGCGGACATTCTCGTTGGCACACACAGCGAATGTATTAGCACAGGCAGTATGAGAGTACCCTTCGTATAGCTGCTCCGATACAATACAGTTCAAAATCTCTCACCTGGGGTGGGACCTATATGGCCCAACATCGTGTTAGCGCTGGGGGCGATGCATCATCTTATCCTTGACAGTTTTCTTTATCCATCTTCGATGGATCTCGGGGTAGGTGCTGCGATGGGCGATACGGGCCGCGTGTGTTCCGCCATTCCCGTGGGTTGAGACTTGTCTCGGGTAACATTTGACGCGGCCTAAGTGGCTATCTTCCAGACCCCTAATGCTGGCGGTATAAAACCTCCCAGTAGTTCGACGGTGTGCGGCACGGCTACTCTCCCTTGAGCTATCTCAAACTTGCACCTAGTACTCGCGCATATATCTCCGCAACCTCACGATGGCACTCCTCGAATATCCTCTGACCCACCCTTATCCAAGGGGGCATCTGTTCACGATCATCACTGTCATTATGATCCTCGTGTTGTTACCGGCTCTGCTGCTAGCAAATAGTAAGCTATCAAGCGTTCAAATGATTTGGATCCAAGCTAACAAAAGTTACTTAATACAGTTGTGACCAACGGCTATGAACTAGCGCCTTCACTCAGTCCTGACTTCAAACCCAACGTAACGGCTGTAAACTGGTGGGAATTGCCCGTCTTGTGGTTTTGGAATCCCAAAATCAAATGCCAGCCAAGAGATCTGGGACGTGGCGACACCATTCGCCTGACGCCGTCCTTGTTCGAGTACAAGGTTCATAGCACATGGAAAACTTCGGATTTCCGTGACCCCGAAAATGAAACTCGTGTCGACTACACTGGCCAGTCATTCAAGAACTGCTCCGCATACCAGGCCCGGTTCTATTATAGTTTTGCCGATTCTACTCAAACCGTGACTGTACGTAGCAGAATCATGACCAGAACGAGAAACTTGCTAATACCACAAATATTCATTTTCAGCTTGGCATACGGTGCACTGGTGCCATTAACGCATGGATGGAGACATCAGCTACATTTTCCGACGACACAACCAAAGATTTCGTTGGTCAATTTTGGGGATACAGTACCAATTCGGTCTACTTCCTCGACCAAAGCCCACCCGGCAACTACCGTGAGGCTGTTTTGGCGGTCTTGGACGTCATTTCGGCAGACTCGCGTACGATCATGAGTCAACAAGATCCTCAGAAGCCTATCCTATCCCTGGTCACCCCCTTGGTCATAGAAAGCTGGGAGTTCGGGGGGTCTACTGTCAAATATGCGGATGGCACGGTAGGGAGTGCAGCCGAAATTTACATCAACTGGGTGTCGAACTTGGTGCGAGCAGTGGTTGCTGCCGTTGAACTCGACCTTGGAGTCCCAGGGCCGGGGAACATCTTTGTTAACCGATCGGCTGTGCGCGACGCGTTCACCCCGGACCTACGAGCCCAAGGCGGACGACCCCTGACCTCCCTCCCCTCATTACACTATGGAAGGGTTGCGGAGGGGTACCAGAATTGGGCACAAATGCTTCGAGCTGGGCTCCTAAGTGATATCACCCTCGGAAATGTGACCGGATTGCCAGACGATTCAGTGATGGTTACGAACTACTTATGCCCAGCCTATCAACTCAAGCAGACGGGGTCGTTGTTGTCGGGTGTCTTTGTTGGTACCGCAACCATGTTTATGTCAGTTTGGGCTGTGTGGGCATTTGGGATGGCTTTCATAGCGAAGAAAATCAAGGAACCTTGTAAGTCCTGACTTTATCGTAAGGAGTGGTTCACACTCATTGGCATTTTACAGGTGTTGTATGCACTTGCGGTCAAATTGTGGATGCCGAGCGTCAAGCCGCCCATCAACACCACCACGAGCATGAGGCATCTCGTCTGGATTCTTTCGACTCGTACAGCAAAGTAAAGGATAAGTATGTCAACACTTGTATACCCCTTCAGATTCCCATGCTGATTTCTCGTTCAGAGAGAGTACCACAGAACTCTCAACGCAAGAACCCTCAAGTATTGATTGAACCTCAGTGTACAGTGCTGGAACCGAGTGTTGAATATTACAAGTTCATTTTACTCTTCCGATGTACTATCCCCACGCATATACCCATACTAATGACACTTCCACCTCGGATAATCAATTAATCCCTCCGCGCTATATAGACAGTGGCACCGAGTTCTTATAATACACAGTTTATATGGGCAAATCTGGCCACCTCAGTGAGTTTCCGGTACACACGTTCCAGCTAGCACAGCCGCAAAAGTCTTGCCTCAAGCGTGTGCGCTTTTAAGCTCAATTTCTTGCCCACCCTTTGTCCAAATTTTTTGGTTTATTTTTCCTCATGTAGACAGGAACACGGGCATTCTAGTATACTAGTACACCAATATAAAATACATAGTATCCAATACCTAGCCCGCCAAATGGTGCAAACACATCACGTGGGGGCAAGACTTATTCAGGCTAGTGTATGCATCGGAGATCCGCGGGGACGCCCTAGCCATAGTTTAATTCGATCCATTGTGTACGGGTTCCATTCGCCTGCCCTGCTTAGGCCACAGAGATCAATGTGAGACCAGAGTGAGGGAGTCAGAGTGGCAAGTCGGCGCCAGAGGGCGCATACGGAGGAGACGGTCGAAAGGGTATTGCGTTCGTAGTACCAATGGCCACACGGAGGGGAAGGGGCCATAACAGCTGAGCGGAATATGCAGAAAAGGATCTCCGTGGGAAAAAACACTTATAGACACAAGCGCAGTTGACATGCAAAATATCTGATCCAATGTTGGGAATGATTTAGCCAGCTTCGCCGGGAACAAATAAACCAATGCACGACGCGAGTGCACTTCGGCAACTGTCTTGTTGATTGATGATTTTTGACCATGGATGGGAGGGTCCCGGAGAAGTGCGGCTTGAAGACCGGGGGAGGCATCAAGAAAAGGTTGAATGGCCTCGCCGAGGTGAAGCACGGCGGCCTGCCATTCGCTGAGTGGTTCCATATTGGGGCGAATAATTTCCGAATAGCTGGTTGGAATTTAGATGCTGGTCGATTCCACCAGATCCAGTGGCGGGGGTGTGTGAAACCAAGACCAGCCACCCCCTGGTAAGAATCACGTTACAGCGTTACATGATTGGTTGCGCAATAACCCACGCTTGCGTCGGGAAATTACCTCAACGCTCATAAGCGCTGGATTTGCTCGCTAGGTTTAAAATATCCCCGGGAGCGCATCGTGGCGCACACGAGCTCTCGGGAGCACAGTACTCATGACGTCGATCGGCTATTCAGCTCATGACCGAGGCCAATGGGTGAGATAGTTGGTTACCCCGATCTGAGTAAGATCCCTCCGTGCATAGCTGCTTGGGTAGCGCAACCACTACCCGCATGCATAGAATGCTTAAAATTGCAAGGGGCCTACACACAGCGACTCCCGCATAGCTTCACCCAAGACCAAGCCAATTAGCGCTCGACCCCTCACCACCAAGCTGCGCCGAATGGTCCAAGGTCCATCAAAAAGGACACAAGGCTATACACTGCTATGGCGCTATATTGTGCTACGATGGTGCTACAGTTCTCTATAGCCATGCACTTGTTCTTGGCGTCGTGCTGGCACTAGGAGGCAGGATGCGAGAAACATATCGTTGCCCGAAATGGCAAGCCCATACATAGCATCGAGATCTCAACAAAATCGTCTTGATCTCCGGCATGCTCCGGATCTGGGGGGGATGGCTCCTCGGGGCCCTGAGTAGTCTGGAGAACTCCGGGTACTCCTGATCGCTTGGAGCGCCAGTGCTCCCGAGTGTAATGGAGCCCTCTGGAGCCCTCAGGACCCCGTGAAGCCACCCCTCCAAGTCCGGAGCATCAGGAGTGCTCTGGAGATCACCAGCTGTTTGCCGACGATGCATCTGACACTGGGCTGTCAGAAAGCTGTCCGCCTGGCCAAGGCATCAGGACAGCAAGCCGGGTTAATTTAGTTGCTCAAAATAGATTGTTCCCTGCGTGACACTTGCGGTGCAGACATGTCGAGGTCTCTACCTCTGGCTCCTGGGTGTAACTTCCGGCTCTACGGTGTGTGCATTCTTGTTGGCGCATATAGTGAATGTCTCAGCCAAGCAGTATCGGAGTGTTCCTCGTACAACTACTTCAAGACAACAACCCAGGCCCCCCACCCGGAGCGGAGTTCATATGGTGTTAGCACTGGAGATGATGCTTAACCCTATTTTTCAGTCTTGTTAACCTACCCCCGTTGATCGAGAAAGGCACTACAATAGGCGGTGCGGTCACATGTTTTCTATCTCAAGTCAGCAACTGGATGGCCGCCCTCTAGATTTCGTGACAGTGGTATAAGATCTCACGACAGCCCCACAACGTACAACATGGCTCCCCTCCCTTGAGTTGTTTCAATCTAGTACTTGCACATACATCTCTTCTACGACCCACGATGGCGCTCTTCGAATATCCTCTGACCCACCCTTATCCAAGGGGGCGTCTGTTTACAATTATCACTGCCATAATGATCTTCATATTGTTACCGGTTCTGATAATAATAAATAGTGAGCTATTAAGTGCTGGTGTTGTTTCGATCCCGCTAACAAATGTTACTTAATACAGTTGTGACCAATGGCTATGAGCTAGCGCCTTCACTCAGTCCTGACTTCAAACCCAACATAACTCTTGTAAAATGGTGGGAATCACCTGTCTCATGGTTTTGGAATACCAAAACCAAATGCCAGCCAAAAGATCTGGGACGTGGGGACCTCATTCGCTTGACACCGTCCTTGTTCGAGTACAAGGTTCATAGCGTATGGAAGTTTTCGGATTTCCGTGATCCCAAAAACGAAGTTCGTGTCAACTACACCGGCCAGTCATTCAAGAACTGCTCCGCATACGAAGCTCGGTTCGATCACAGTTTCGTCGATTCCACTCAAACTGTGACTGTATGTAGCAAAATCATAACCGACACGGGAAACATGTCATCTTACACCATGACTATTATTGTTATTATTTAGGCTGGCGTGGTGTGCGTTGATCCCGTTAACGCATGGATGGAGACATCGGCAACATTTTCCGAAGACAAAAGCAAAGATTTCGTTGGCCAATTTTGGGGATATGACACCAATTCGCTCTACTTCCTCAACAAAGGTTCGCCCGGCAACTACCGCCAGGCTGTCTTCGCGGTCCTAGACGTTATCTCAACAGACTCGCATATGGTCATGCGCCAACAATATCTTCAGAAGCCTATCCTCTCTTTGAGCACCCACGCGAACCTAGACCCGCCGGAGCTCGGGCCTTTTACTGTCAAATATGTGGATGGAACGGTAGATGAGGCTAGCCAGGAAGCATCTGACCTTTACGGTAATTCGGTGTGGAATTTGGGATATGCTGTTCTTTCTGCTGTCGCGCTTGACCTCGGGGGACCAGAGCCAGACAATAATTTTTTCGACCAATCGGCGCTCATCCCAGACCTAGTTCCAGGACACGTCCCGACCTCCTTACCGTCATCATATTACGGAAGTGTTGTGGGAGAGTACCAGAATTGGGCGCAAATGCTTCGAGCTGGGCTCCCGAGTAATATCACCCTCGGAAACTTGACTGGATTGCCAAATGATTCGGTGATGGTTACGAATTATTTATGTCCAAGCTATCAACTCAAGCAGACGGGGTCGTTCTTGTCGGGCGTCTTTGTTGGCACAGCGACCATGTTCATGTCAATTTGGGCTTTATGGGCATTCGGAACCGCTTTCATTGCGAGGAGGATCAGGGAACCTTGTAAGTCCTCACTTTATCGTAAGGAGTGGTCAGCGCTCATTCGCATTTTACAGGTGTCACATGTACTTGCGATCAAGTTGTGGATGCTGAGCATCAAGTCGCTCATCAACGCTGCTACGAGCATGGGGCATCTCGTCCGGATTCTTCCGACTTATACAGCAAAATAAAGCATAAGTGTGTCAATACTTGTGTACCCCTTCATATCCCCATGCTAACCCCTCGTTCAGAGAGAGTACAACTGAACTCTCAATGCAAGAACTCCCCAAGCATTGATTGAACTTTAGTGTATAGTGCTGGAACCGAGTATCGGGTTTCTACATTTTACTCTTCCAGTGTACTAGCACAATATAGCAAAGTTTGTTGTAGTGGTGCTTTCATGGAATCGAGCGTGAACAAATTGTGGCTAATCATACAGTAAGCTGTACTAAGCCAAACCGGAAATTCGCTGTGAAATCACTTGGCTTGGTAGCTCGGGTTGGTGATAGAGCTGGTAATGTGGATTAAGACGAATCTCAAGCGAACCGAGAGGCTGTGAGGAGAACCTACGGAATCACAAGTTTGGGTATTCCAGTAGTGAACACTTTGTCGACCTTGACATTGGATCTTAGACGGGTTTGATTCGGACCTTTAGCTGTCCCGTGCGCATGTACCTGCCGAAGCTGCTTGTATGCGCGTAATTTGAATATCCATGCCTTCCGGCTACCGCATATACTCTCCTCCACCAACTATTTTAAAGGAGACTTTGTGAGGTGGCTCTCCGCTGGGTGCATTTATCCAACAAGTTGAGCCTACATTAGAACCGCGAGCACTATGAAGTCGAAAGATCACATCCAAACAAACCTCACGCAACCGTCGTTTGTGCGAGGGGACGCCCCGAGAAACTAAACAGTCGGGGCGCGGCTATACTTCAGGAGGGTGTCGGCTCCTCTGACGGGTATTGCCCAGGGTGGAGAAACGGGGCCGACGGTGGGGCGGAATAGATGGTCCCTTTCTTCCTGTTCCTGTATGCGCTGTAGCCATATCATAGTCCTTGGTTGTACGGACTGAATTAATTAGATCCAAAAATACATTCAAACAGAAAGCCTAGCCCCCTAATGATTCTTGTTCTCCAGCTCTTTCTCCAGTGCAACGTACTGTTCGAATTGGTCCTTGAGCATGCTTTCAAATGACCGGTATTTCAGCCCAAGCACATTCCTTGAGGCACTATTATCAGCGGTATAATACCCCCCTGGAGGATATTCGACGTTGGTGGTGTCTGACAGATAATGTTGTAGGTCAGGAATCGCGCCGCACACAAATCGCAATTCGCTGACACTTACCCTTGGGTATGCCCTTGGCTGACGCCCGCTCGGGATAGTGCTCCCAGATATACCGAACCACTTGAGCAATATTAAAGTTTCCTGCTGTTGCGAAGAAGCGTTGGCCGCCAGCCTCGGGTTTTTCCTGAGTGCTTATAATCAGGGAATGTACATTCTTCACGCTAATTATTACTCACCAGAGCGGCGACGTGGGACTCGGCTACGTCCCTCACATCCGCCCACAGCCAGAAGACGTCGGGTGTGAACTCTTTCTCTTGTCCATTGAATATACCGTAGAACTTCTTGCTAGACCAGTTCAGATTCGCCATTGATGTTACTTCTTGCATCGCCGGCCCGTAAACCTAAGCATGGGATACTCAGCTACTTGGAGTTGACGTGGGATCCAGTACTCACCATGGGCGGGCAAATGGTAACAAGGTCAAAAGCTGGTTTTTCCTTGTCCATAAACTCCCATGCAGCCTTTTCGGAATAGAGCTTGGACCCAACGTAGCCAAGTTGTGCATTCTCTTGAGCTTTCTCGAATGGGAGCTGGTTGAGGACCGGTCAGAAGTGCCCGAGGCTCACTAATCCACAGATTGCCTACCGGGTTCCAGTCTTTTTCGCTATACGCGTATCCGGGACGAGCTCCCTTGCTAAAGTCGACAATTGCTACAATAGAGGATGTTACGACCACACGTTCAACGGTCGGGGCGTGGGCTTTAACCGCTTTGAGGATCTCGGTGGTGCCCTGGATAGCGGGATCAAGAAGGTCCTTCTTGACGTTGTTGCTGTGAAAAATTTCAGCTATATCCTCCGGTACAAGAGAGAAACAGCGCTCACACTTCGAAGGTTACCGGGCTGCTGGTATGTATTACCGCGTCGAACGAGTTGTCCTTCAGCACTTGGTCGAATGCTCCAGACACAGTGATGTCCTCGACTATTGCGAACTTGAGCTGACCACTACCAACAGCGTTGGAGAATTTGTCGCGCAGGTATCTCGTCTTGCTCTCGGATCGGACGGTCGCTATAACGCTGAAGCCACGCTGAAGAAGATGAACAATGATGTGAACAGCGATGAAGCCGTTGCCGCCAGTAAGAAGGACAGTAGTACTAGACATGGAGGTTCGCTGAGTGTGCGCGTAGGTAGGTATTTGCGTCTGTGCTACTGCCCAGTAGTGATTCTGCACAGTATTTAAACCAAAGGCCGATCAGCCTCCGGGCAAGAAAGCAGACATCTTAGTACATGGCCGTCACTATGCCGGGCGCAGTCCCCGAAGCCCGAGCGTAGATTCACCAGAAATAGTAAGCACGGGGAGCTCAGTCCCAGAAGAGCAACACCATCGGTCAGCACTGACCGACGGAAGGTAGGCCACGTGACGGCAGCTTTGCCCAGGACATGAGATTGGACACGAGGCCAAACTATTCGCAGAAAAATACACAACAATAGGGGTAGACAGAGGGGAAAGATGATATAACAGGAGAGTGCGTAGCAAGGAGAAAGTAACGTTGGAGCCGGAAGCAGAATGGTGCATCAGGGGAGAAAAGGAACACCTATGAATAGAAAGGTGAAACACTGGGCCAGTGAGTGAAAGGGTGTGGTCATCAAAAGAGGTAGAACACGATTCTGCCACAAGGTGATAGAGTCAAAACAACCCGATATTGTTGCGGGACCAACGAGTCCCATTTATGTGCGCCCGTATGCAATCGCCCGAGATCGCAACTGGCTTACCGTTGATTATCGTAAGAGTAATCGGCAATAGTGGATGGGATAACGACATAGGGGCAAACTGTACTGTAGATAGGTCTGGACTGGTGGATGACATCCTTCGGGTCAGGCGTCCCATACCAGTCGTGACCTTTCATCTCAGAAATCTAACACGAGGAATCAATACGCCATCGAGGTCCGCAATTGGCTGATCTAAAGCTGATAAAGACTCCGAGAGTAGTTCGGGAGGAGAAAAGACAGCGGCCGCACCGTGTCCCGGAGTCAACGTGACGGGCAATAGCATCATTGGTAGGTGTATGCGCATTCTCATTTGCAGGTGCCTGAGGCTTGTTTAGTTGTCCTTACAAGGAGATTCCTTGGGGAACGAGAAGATCTTCACTCTTCTATTCCCCTCTCGGGGAACCGTAGCCCCTATGTAGAAACGGATAGGACCACCTGGAAAACAACACGACCAAACTGCCCGTTTGGAATGGTCAGGGTCGACATTGGTCAGGTAAACACGCTGATCGTCTTGCCACCACAACTGTTCAACCCGCGCGCATTCACGAGCTCTTTTGTCCTTCGACTCGAGCAGCACAAAGCCACGTGCGATGGCTCGGTGCCGGTTGAATTTGATACTTGCCCCGACCGGGCGGACTTGGCCAGATTGGGCAAACATAACTCGTTCTCCCGGTGTTTGTAGTTCGCATGGTTGCGAAAACTTTCGAGCATCCTCCTAGGCCGATTTCCTCCTATACTCTGCTACGACTGGACTAGGATATGATTATCGCGTCGGTTATCGCCTACGGTGCCCTGTTCTGGACGGCGGGCGCTTCAGTATTGCCACCTGCATTAGTTCATTCTGCACCACAATCCTTTATTGTCAAGCTCAAGTCTGGCTTTGAGCCACACACGCACCTTTCTGCCATCAGAGCGAAAACTAAAACCCGAATAGGCAAAACGACACTCTTTGATTCGCGTGTCTTTCATGGATATGTTGTTGAACTCGACCCGGCCGATCAAGCTGCGCTAGCGAGGTTGGAAGAAGTGGAATATATCGAGCCGGACGTGGTCGTATCGGTTGCTTCGGACCGGGTTCAGACCGATGCGCCATGGGGACTTCAGGCTATCACCCGTTCGGTCAGTTTATCCTATCCGGTCTACTGTGCAAGTTGGTCGTCCTGATACACGAACAACGCTAGACTCCATTCCCTTTTGCCACAACAAACTCTCCAACAGCCTCAAGTTATTTATATGAGGTGAGCGTCGACCGCTTTCCCTAATTAGCGCGGCCAACATTTACCCCAAACAGTATGACTCTACAGGAGGCCAAGGTGCTCGAAATTCGTTTGATGATCACATGTGATCCAGCCTGATGTGATCTGGCCAGGTGTCGACATATATATTTTCGACAGCGGGGTATATTGGAATCACACCGAACTAATAAACCGTGTGCAACGGAGCCCTGTGTTTGCACGGTACACGACGGTGCGTCGCGTTTGTCCGTCATGTGTTCTTAGTCTGATGATCAATAGGAAGGAGATGTATTTGGCCACGGTACGAAAGTTGACTCCCCTATTGTTCTTGGGGAGACTAATTCCATGGGCGCCAAAGGAACTCATGTTGCAGGTTCGAGGCCCGCGAGCGTTGGGTTTTTTCCTAAATTAACTTAACTCAATCTCTAGGAATAGCGGCGGGCACTCGGTGTGGGGTCGCCAAGAAGGCGCAGGTCATCGATGTGAAGGTCATTACGGACACCGGCCGAGGATTTGCTTCGGACATGTAGGTTATCATATATCTCTGCAGGCCTCGCCGTCTCCCTAATCGCCCTGCGTGTTTCGCGACGTGCTCCAGAATCCAAGGCCTCGCCTGGGCGGTGTCAAACATAAACTCAACGTCGAGGTCGTCGGTGTTCAACCTGAGCCTGGGGGGCGGCACAAGTACCGCACTGGATGACGCTGTGACGGCAGTGAGTGTGCCCTATCTCCCGACCATTAATCCGCATTTCCTACTCCGCACACGCTTGGGCCCTCGGTTGTTGGTAACGTTAATCCACCCCCAGACGGTTAACGCGGGCATACACGTGGTTGTCGCTGCAGGCAATGGGGCCGTTGATGCGTCGGATTGGTCACCAGCGCGGGTACCCGGTGCAATTGCGGTTGGGAACGTTGATATCAACGGCGTTCGGGCTGAATCGTCGAATTATGGCGGGCCGGTCGCGGTGTTTGCTCCAGGGGTGGTAAGTTCGGTTTGTGGTACTGGCGGCACCGATTTCATTTCGCGACGAATCCGCGCAGGATATCATCTCGGCTGGGACTAGTGAACCAAACGCAACCAGGGTCGATAGCGGTACAAGCATGGCAGCGTGAGTGGTTACATACTTGGCGTGGCGCCCGGATCACCCTGATAGCTTCTGGTGCTCGCGCAGGCCCCACGTCGTGAGTCTATCGTACACGAGGTCAAACGGGCTAGCTTGTACTGACACTCAACACCCAGGCTGGGCTGGTCGCCTACCTACTGGCATTCGAGGGTCCGCGCACGCCCGCTGAGATGAAAACTCGGGTTCAGTCGCTTGCGCTGACAGGCGTGTTGAGCAACATCCGTAAGGGTTACTTCTAGTTTTGTGATAATGAACCTTATGTTTTTGTCGATATCAGCCAACGGCACGGTGAATTTGATGCTACGGAACTTGTTCTGACATTCACGCGCTCATGTAATTGGATGAAAAATTGACTGCATTAGCCTTTGCGCCCTGGCCGGACTATCTATGGCCGCCGGCTGAGCGCAAATCATATGTCCGAACTCAGCCGGGCGCCGTGGCATGATTCCCGGATAAGCTCCCCACGCACTTGACTGGACCTTGCTGGCATGCGAGTATCGAACACGCGACTGACAATTTTATCGTGAATGTGCTGCAGGTTGATCAAGAAGACTAGACCGAGGGGTGGACGGGTGCGAGGTGCCGCGGGCGGCGGGTCAACGCACCCGGAGTTTGGGCCCGGGCTATTGTCCGAGTTGGCTGAAGCATAAGACGGATGACCGAAGCTGGAGCGGCGCCTCGGGCTGATCGCAACATGGATCTGCTTGCCTCCTTTTCCCCGTGGTGTGGCCTTCAAATACAGCCGGGCCAGCGCTCGCCGTCTGCATCTCCCGGCACCCCCTCCCCTTTTCGTCATACAAAAGACGTGACGCGCTTCTTCAGATCGTACCCGTGTCCTGGTATTGGGTAATTGCCTTATAATCGCCCACTTTCTGGCTGTCAACTCTCCCCCCTCACCACCAAGCTCGCACTCTTCTTCGCTTGCTCTCGGCCGCCATTCGTCGAGCACCGTATTTGGTACCGGCAACGAAATGGCCTCTGATGCTCTGCCTCTTGCTCGTGAACACAACCCGTCTGGGTCCCAGATGGCGGCACGACACACCCCGTCAAGTCGACAGGCTCGATGGCAGCCGTACTCCTTTATGGCCAGCAGCTTGATCCCCAACAAAAAAGCGCTGCCTTGCCTTGTTCGG
Organism: Ceratobasidium sp. 414; assembly: GCA_019616945.1. Taxonomy (NCBI): domain Eukaryota; kingdom Fungi; phylum Basidiomycota; class Agaricomycetes; order Cantharellales; family Ceratobasidiaceae; genus Ceratobasidium; species Ceratobasidium sp. 414. Next base: position 31,939 of record WSTK01000165.1, on the reverse strand, counting down.
CCTCGCCTGTCTTTGCTATCTGCGTCGTCTGCGGGCCTTGCGATGCTGCCCGAGGGTGCCTCTGCGTCCCACGTATCCCCTCTCCCCCGGCCCGCCGCGCCCAGCTCAACACTTGCCGAGCCCGCTGCGGCCCGGCAACGCGCGCCAAGCTCGCAACTGCCCACCCCCCTGACTTCGCCTCCGAGCGTGCCTCCCACGTTGCTCCAGCAAACTAGTTCCAACTACGTACTCGGTGAGTGGCACACCAACCTTCCATAGATAGCTTCTGATCTGACACCCAACAGAGCTGTCGTTGGCCATCTTAGCATCTGTTTACTTCCAGCCAGCATATCAGGCCCCACCAAATCCCGTTTGTCCGTCGGCAGGCCAGGGGCAGGGAGAAGCATGCGGGTAAGTCCAGGTGTCCACCCGCGGTTATTTCAGCACACTCATAACCCATTGAATCTCAGCTCAACCCTCCAAACACCCCCGACGCTGTCGCCCCTCTCGACTACCCACCCTTTGCCCGCCCTTCAGCCGTCGACAGCACCTTTACAGCGTGCACCCCCAAAAGAACAGATCGCACCTCTCACGCCGCAATCTCCACGATCAGGAAGAACCTCTCCCGCGCCTGCGCCCCTGGCCCCTGCTACGTCCGCATGCCTGCCACCACGGCCGCCGCCAGTGGAAGCCGACTGCGTCCTCCCCTCGCGCTCGGATCTGGCCCGTCACCTGAACCTGCTGGGTGCCATCGGCTCTACTCCAACCGGCGCGGCCGTCCCACAGCCGACGACGGGCAGCATGCGCTGGTTCCTGACCGAGCTCTTCAAGCGCGCAGCCGTGCCTGGGCTCATCATCCGCGTCGCTGCCGGGTATGTCCTCCGATGCCGTACCGCCATCGCCCATGCTCTCCGCTCAGTCGCAATCAAGAGCCTGTCTTGCCCCGGGTCTGCTGACACAACCAAACGCACCCCACGCGAACGTGTGCTGACGGACGCGCGCCGCGTGTTTCTCGCTGCGCTTGTGCTGGCGTGCAAGTTTGTGTTTGATAAGCCATATGACAACCGGTCGTGGTCGTTGATAAGCGGGCTCGGGAGCAGGGATATCGGAGAGTGTGAACGGGTCGTGGGCGAGGTGTTGGAGTGGCGGCTCTGGATCGGGGCGGGTCGGTCGCCTGCGTGTTCGCGATGATGTTCCCGCTCACCCGGGCTTATAGACGCTCTCTTTCCTCTTTCTTTTCTTCCTCTTTAGTGGATTATGATTCATATGCTATGCTACTATGCTGAACACTTTTACTCTCAGGGTTTCATGTATTCACTCTGTTCATCGTTGCTTTCGTTCGCATTGTACAACTATCATCCGCATCGGCATTATTATTTATCGGCGCATATATACATACAATACTATGAGGCATTTTCTCCATTTGTCACCCCTATTACGACACTGTCCCAGCGAATAGGATGATCCTGATCTCAATCGTTCCCATGCGTTAGATCGGCCGCCGCGTAGTCGAGCCTCCAAACATGTCGCCCGGACATTTGCGAGCCATCCGGTTCGGCGAATAGGCCCTGTCGGCTCGTCGGCTCGTCTCGGCCACCTTTGGCCCGGTTAATTGCATGTCATTTTTGGCGGCCCTCCGGATGTTGCAGACGTGGCTTACCCGACGGGCGGGCGGGCCTAAGCCGGCCAACCCGAGGCGAGTGCCTCGGAGTCGTAAAAAAGGACCGAATCCGGGGGCCGTATTCAGCAAACTCGCAAACCGCAAGCCCGCGCGCGTAGCGGGCTGTACCCGTCCCTCCACCCGCAACCGCTGTCGATCGAGACGCGGGCGGCACGCGCGTGATGGCCATCCATCCCGGAGGTCACGCCCCGCACAAGCGGAGAACTGCTTCCCATGCGCAGCAGGCCGAGTTTTCATTTCAGACATCGACTTGGAAAACGCGTGTGAACAAGACCGAGTGGCGTAGACGACCTTGGCACTCGGATGGATGGCCGTTTTTGTTCTTTGGGGTGTGTTTTGCGATTGATTTCATTGGATGGTTCGGGTATATGCGTATTCCTGGGTGATGGGTGGATAGGGGTAGTGTGATCGCAGCATGGTTCCTACGAGCTAGGGAGTGCAGTGGCCCAATGTGTTGGTGTTTCGGTCGCCGAGTGTTAAAATTGATTGCATGTGGGTTAAAATGCACGTTGGCAGAATATGAGCTGCGGGCTTCGAAATGCTGAAACTACTGGTGGGCCCACGTTATGCGTTGCGACCAACTCGTCATCCTGTCTTCGTGATCGAGGGGTGTTTCTAAGCATGGATTATGCACCTGGTGTATCTCTCGAACTTGGCCATGCCCAACAGTGGGCTCGGCGACGTGTCACGCGCATTTGTAAGACACATGGGTGTTTTTGAGTCGATCGTTGGAATCCAGGAAAGCCCCTAATAATACTCACACAGGAGTATAAGCATTCGCATAACACCATGTGGTTGGAAGGAGATCTTTGACCGAGCACCATGTTGCGTGGGACGAAGTGTTTTCCGCAGTTACACAGACCTCGCGCTTTACGCTGCTGGTGTCTTGCATGTGGATGCTCCGCGTTGAAATTACGTTCTGCCGCACTTGGGCTATGATTATGGCTCCTAGCTCGTGCGACGGCGTACTTCACAGGTTTTAGTGGGTACCTATTGCTATCCATGCGCTGCTACCATATCTCCACGCAGGTGATCACTAACGTCCATTAGTAGTTAGTTGGTATCGTTACCGGGGCTAAATGCTGCAGAGGACCGGTGTGGTTCTATTTATTAATAATAGTACGGCTGGAATACCCAGGAAAGCATGCCCGGCGTCGTCTGGTTCGTTGCCTTGAGTAATAGTTCAGCCCAGGTTGCTTATTTATATCTCGGCGCTAAATACGGTCAGACAGCTGGTCACGTGATTAAACTCCATTATCCATTTACAAAGCGCTACATAAGCACATCGGTCAAACCACGCTGTAGAAAAGTAGAGGGGACACTGGGAGGGGCAAGCGTACGAGAACGGGGAGGGGGGGGGGACTGGTAAAAGACAAGATGGCGGGTGGCCATCACGTGACCAAATTCTAGCTCGGACATTGCTGACCGACAAACTCCACAAGGCCGGCCAAGAACTTGCGCTTAGTCTTTGAAACATCTACAGTCGGGGGTCTGTGAAACTCGGTGCTCGACTAGATTGATAATGGTCCTCCTTGTGCTTACTCTTGTGCTCGGGCGTGGACTGGTTTAAATAGGTTGGGTGGTCGCCGAAGGGCAGCAACATAGCCCACATTTCAACTTCTATTCTGTTTCAGAAACTAAATATGTTTATTACCAACGTTCTTCTTACTGGCGGAAACGGCTTCATCGCCGTTCATATCACCGTCTTGCTTCTCCAGCGTGGATATCGCATTACAACAACTGTTCGGTCCGAGAGCAAGACAAAGTATCTACGCGACAAATTCTCCGAGGCTGTCAGTAGTGGCCAGCTCAAGTTTTCAATAGTGGAGGATGTCACTGTGTCTGGAGCATTTGACGAGGTGTTGAAGAGCAACTCGTTCGACGCTGTGATCCATACCAGTAGTCCGGTGATCACTAATCCGTACGTTCCCAGTTCCTACGTATGAGAGCCCATGTAACTTACTTGGAGGATAGGAAAGATATCAAGGATGATGTCCTCATCCCGGCAATCCACGGTACTACTGAGATTCTCAAGGCGACCAAGGCTCACGCCCCGGCGGTCAAACGCGTGGTCGTAACCTCATCCAATGCGGCTATCGTAGATCGTAGCAAGGGAAACCGACCTGGATACGTTTACAGCGAGAAAGATTGGAACCCGGTATGCAACTTGAACGTTATGAACCTCGCATCCATCTCACGACTGGGTTCATTTTTCTCCCACTTAGATAACGTTCGAACAAGCTCAAACGAACCCATGGCTCGGCTACACAGGTTCTAAAACGCTTGCCGAAAAGGCTGCGTGGGACTTTATGGGTGCCGAAAAGCCAGGTTTCGATCTTGTTACTATTTGCCCGCCGATGGTGAGTATTGGTGCCGGGGCTGGCGTTTTAATTGTTAAAACCTTGCTCTCAGGTTTATGGGCCAGCTTTGCAAGAGGTGACGTCAATGGACAATATCAACCTGTCCAGCCAGAAGTTCTACGGCATATTCAGCGGCCAAGAAAAAGAGTTTACCAACGTGGGTTCCTGGTTGTGGGTGGATGTGAGGGATGCAGCTTCTGCCCACGTCGCTGCGCTGGCAAGTGAGATTTAGGACCCGAATATATCATTTAACTAATAACCCATCTATAGGAAAAGCCCGAGGCTAGTGGGCAACGCTTTTATGTCTCAGCGGGCAACTTCAACGTTGCTCAGGTCGTAGATTATATCTGGGAGCACTATCCCGAACGAGCGCAGGCAAAGGGTATACCTAAAGGTGAGTAAATCACCCGAAATTTTAGGGATGGCGCTCACCAGGATTGTTGTCCAACAGATACTACCGGCGTTGGGTATCCTGCAGAAGGGTGTTATACCTCAGATAACAGTGTTTCGAAGCGCGTGCTTGGAATCGAGTATAGGTCGTTTGAGAGTACGTTGAAGGACCAACTTGCTCAGTTCGTTGAGCTTGAAAAACAGCTGGAAGGCCCGGGTAATTAGGTGGTTTGGTTTGACTCGAGCGCATGTTCTGGTTTTGTAATTCTTATTTCCTTTAGCTTAACTGAATAAATAATGCTACCCGACTCTTTATAAGTGCAGAATTTATGACTTTAACTTCCTGTAACCTGCACCAACCTGGTGCCGAACTTACCTCCATTACACGCACTGCTGGAGGACTCGGTCGTGCACTCCCGACTTCGAGGCTGAATACATTTGGGTCTGTTTATCCTCGTTTGATTAGCCACCGAATCGAGCGCATACATCCTATCATCTGTAAGGTCCGTAGGACCGAGTAGATGAACGCGAGTGAGAGGTAGCGAAGTCGAGTCTCAGGAGGAGGAGACTTGCTAAATGACTCGACAGATTCAAGGTAAGGCTGTGATGCGCAGACCCGGAATAAATAAAAACAAAAACAAAAAGTCCATGCACAGTAATCAACAACTGTGCTTTAATTCAGAGGGCGAGGCAACTCGACCCTCACACTCGACCTTTCGTATGTGAGTGGAACCTAGCTATATGATACAATACGACGCGCTGCCGGCCACCCAAGCAAGGCAGTTCAGCTTCTGTGCGACACTATACATATAATGAGCAGAGCATGGAGAGTTGGCTGCGGGGGCCCAGGCCTTGTAAACATCGCCAGTAAGAGGCACGATGACTGATTAAGTGTCCATGAAACGACACAGGTACCCAAGCAAGATATTCAACAATCATCTGTAATCCGGTATTTGGGGCTGGAGGCGAACACGTGTTACAGGTGATGACTATGTGTCCTTGCTAGAGCATCGAGGAAAAGCTCAAGTTGCCCCATATCTGGTGAATACGATTGGCACAGCGAAGATATTTACACAATCGGAAGTATCATGGTGACATTCCAGCGACCGATGACCATGAACTGCCATGCACAAACCTGGCAAAGTCCATGACCATTCGGCGGCGTAAGGGCCGAGCAGACATACAGATTGACGAGTTGTCGATCGTTCGCAAGTCTAGAGGAAGCCAGAGAAACAGGCCGCCGTCTGTTGTGGCGACCCAACCATTTGGCTTGCAATGGCGTGCAAGCAGAGAACTAGTCGATAGGAGTTGAGAGTCGGCACAGCCCGAGGTGACTTGTATCTGGGTACCTGGGATACGTGAACCAATGAACCGCCGATAGGAGAAAAGCAGGCGAGTAGACGTACCTGGCAGGAAACGTGTAGCCTCCGACTTGGCACATGTGTTTGTATCCCAGACCCGTATTGTGTGGTCGTCCGACCCCGAGACGATGTGGCGACCGTCAGGTGAGAACGCCACCGAACGTATGCGATTGCCAGTGAGGGTACCAGGTAGGTAGCCATGCAGCGGCTCCAGCAGTGGAACGGCGGTTGCTGCGTCCCACACCTGCATTGCACCATCCTGCGAGCCAGACACTATATGACGGCCATCATGTGAGAATGCAACAGAGAGCATATGGCCTGCGAAGTCGTCCAACTTCTCGAGAAGCACGGCACCCGTTTCCGCGTCCCACACCCGCACCACATTCTTCCCGAATCCAGACATCGTGCGATCTGAAGAAGAGGAGGAGACGATGCGACAGCTGTTGGGTGAGAACGCAACAGACGACACTGGATCTAGATGACCTCGCAGCGACCCGAGACACACAGCACCAGTCTTTGCATCCCAGATCCGCACTGTCTCGTCGCTAGAGCCAGAAGCAATACGATCTCCGTCGGGCGAGAATGCCACCGAGTTCACACCACCAGAATGACCCTGCAGTGGCTCGAGCAGTGCGGCCCCCGTCTCTGCGTCCCACACTCGGATTGTCTTGTCGTCGGAGCCCGAGATGACACGATGACCGTCGGGTGAGAACACCACGGACCCCACAGTATCCGAATGACCATGGAGCTCGAGTAGCCCAACACCAGTCTCTGCATCCCAAGTCCGCAGTGTCTTGTCTTTGGAGCCAGAGGCGATGCGATGTCCATCAGGTGAGAAGACGACAGAGTACACCCCGCTAGAATGGCCTAGCAGAGGCTTGAGCAGCGCATCACCAGTCTCTGCATCCCACACTCGCACCGTCTTGTCCTCGGATCCAGAGACGATCCGGCGGCCGTGGGGAGAAAACGCAACAGACCACACACCACCCGAGTGACCCTGTGGGGACTTGGACTGCGCATTCCCCATCCCTGCATCCCATATTCGCAATGTCTTGTCATGAGAGCCTGACACTATGCGACGGCCGTCGGGCGAGGGAGCCACAGAACACACCCAGTCGGAGTGACCCAGCAGCTTGGCCAGCTCGGTGCCTGTCTCTGCATCCCAGATCCGTATCGTGTTATCGGAAGCGCCGGAGAAGATCAGACGACAATCGGGCGAGAACGCAACAGAAAACACCGGGCCGGAATGACCTTGCAGTGGCTGTAGCAGCGCAGCTCCGGTCTCTGCATCCCAGATCCGTATGGTCATGTCGAGAGAGCCCGAGACTATGCGACCTCCATCGGGTGAGAATGCGACGGACAACACATCACTCGAGTGGCCACGTAAAGGTTCAAGCAACGCAGCGCCTGTGTCTGCATCCCATACCCGCACTGTCTTGTCGTGGGAGCCAGAGACAATGCGATGGCCACTAGGCGAGAACGCAACGGACTGCACGCCACTCGAGTAACCTTGGCGGCTGAGTAGTCCAACACCTGTCTCTGCGTCCCACACCTGCACCGTCCCGTCGCCAGAGCCGGAAGCGATGCGGGATCCGCCGGATGAAAATACGACGGAGCGCACGCTGCCAGAATGACCCCGCAGCGGTTCGAGCAGCGCAACTCCTGTCTCTGCATCCCACACTCGGACTGTCTTGTCGCCAGAGCCAGAGACAATGCGACGACTGTCAGGGGAAAATGCCACAGACCCCCCGCCCGAATGACCTCGCATTGGCTCGAACAGCGCAGTACCTGTCTCTGCATCCCACACTCGCACCGTGTCGTCGCGAGAGCCAGTTGCAATTCGACGACCGTCGGGGGAGAACACAGCCGCCCAGATTTCACTCTCAGCCCATATGGTTCGCAGGCAAGGTGTCCATTCCTGCTCCGCGCCTTCAGTGATAGAAAACGTGTTCGGGAAGTGCTTCCGTATATGTTGCACCATCATCGAGTTCTCTGGCGCCAGTGGAAGTGCAGACACATACAGGTGCGGCGTGCTTTCAGATATTACATCGTAGAACAACAGAACGAACCGGTACACGTCGTGTGCGTACGACTGGCAGTCTGCCATAATATTCTGTGAAGCGTTGTTAGACCAACACTGATTGTTCAAGCTGCTCCAACACACTCACAGAGGCGAGGCTGAGTTCCAGCAAACTCGATAGCGCTACACCGAGCTTTCCCAACAAACTTAGCGCTTCAATCCAATATAGCAGCTGACGCTCGAACAAGAATGCTCGCAGTGGGACATCCACCGGCTCTTTGCGAGCCACGACCAGGTGGCTAGCGCAATACACGCAGCTGTAGCCGAGGTGAGGGCCAATTGCGTCTCGCGCTCGTGTTTCCAGACCCGGGACATCTCGATTCAGCAGGTGGGACGTTTCCAGGTCACATATGTTGAACCGCAGCTCCTTCATCATCGTTTCCAGGCAGCATTCTGCAAGCATTGTGTTCTGTTTCTCGAGGTCCACAGACAATTCCTTTGATCGTGATGGGTTGGTTATGTAGTCCATGAATGAAGGATGAGATACGCGGATAGCATCGTCGCGTTTCTGGTCAACATAGAGCACAGATGACAGGTGTTGTACTACGTATTCTAGTGTGCCCTGAGATACCCGACCACGCAAGAGCCTCGCCAGGTTTGGAACGGAGAGCGGCGTGCGAGTCGCAGTTGTGATGATGACCCCTAGACACTGAAGTACGTCGGCCAAGTCGTCCCCGTCCCCGTCCCCTGCCCCAGCCTTGACTGCAGTGGTGTATAGGTCATCGAGTTGGGCAGAAGGGTTGCCGAACTGGGCACCAACCAAGACCTTGTTCAAGCGCCTCTGTGGATTGGGACCGCGCGTGACAAATTCGCACGCTGTTCGTGCCCAGATAAACAGCCCGCTCGAGCGCTCAGAGAGTCTGTCGACCGCGTCTTTGGGCCAGCCGTCGATTCGTTCCATCCTGCTCAGCTGGGTTCGTATAAAGGCGTTGATGTCGGGGAGAGAATCATAGCTGAGCACATTATATGGTGTATGGCAGTCCGAGCCGAGTTGCGCGAAACACTCTTGAATGTCTGGGTCTGGTCGACTAGTCACCACCACTCGAAGCCAAGGAGCAGCTCGAGAGATGTTGTGCAAGCATGTGATCAGCTGTTTCCGGGTGTCGGTGGTTCCGCATTCGTCCAGAGCATCAACGAGCACCGTGAGGACGTGACCTGGCTGGTATGATCCCGCAACCTCTTGCAGCGGTTTTACCAGTAGTGCATCACAAAGCGGCTGGACGTGCTTTGAGCATGCTTCAGGGTCATCGCTGACCAGAGCTGCAACCGCGTCGCCGTAAGGCTTGCATCGCAGTGCCAGGTTGTAGGCAATAGTCGTCAGAACGCGATGTGGATCACGCAGCTCGGGGCTATCGCGCTTGCAGAAGAAGCTCGCAGCCAGCATGCCCCGCTCGTCGAGTTGCTTGCATACAGACGTCGCAATAGAGCTCTTCCCAAATCCAGCCAAGCCATGAACCCAAGCTAGCTGTCGACCTCCACTAGACTCCTGGACCCAGGTGGTTATGTCGTGGATGATAGTCACTCGAGTATCAGGCATGCACGCCCGCGTGGAGTCATAGCCTGCCAGGCGTGCTGGTTCCAGTCTCGATCGAATCACTACCACAAGGTCACAGGTTAGTAGCTGGGATTATGACCATCTTCGTGCATAAACTTACCTTCAGCCTGGACGGTCCCCAACGTTTGTGCAGCCACTCGGGTGGCGAACTCCTTTCCCAGCTTCTCAAACTCGGTGACAAACACCTCCACCTGGTCCTGTACACCTAAATAAAAAGGAGCAAACGAGAGCATCTGCGCTGTGTTACAAAACCACAACCAGTCAGCTCTGTGCCCCGGATCAACCAAGGGTCACATACTCCAGGAACTCCGCGAGTAGAAGCCCAAAATGAACAGCGACACATCTTCGATCAGGTCCAACATGGCTGTCACCGTCTCTCCAAGGTTCGCGTTGGCGAAATGCTTGACGAGCTCCAGGGACGGTATCATTCCGGCTAGATCCTCGACCAACTTGTTTAGTTTTTTGTTCTGTTGATCCTGCGCCTCGAGGCACTACACACGTTCAGATATCAGAGGTGTAACCCATCAGGTGCGTCATTGTGGATACGTACCTCCCATGCCTTTGTACACACTGAAAATACCACCTTGGCGCTGCCAGTGGAATCCAGCTACAAAGTGCGTACGGTGTCAATTCATAATCTGGGCTATAACTCCAGCCGTTTTACTCACGTCGGCCACTGCGCTTCCGAATGCAAGTAGCTTCTTGAACGCAGCACCAACTCGCCCAGTTCTTTCGATTACGCTTGGCTGCGTTCCTATTCGCTGGGCTTTGGTAAAAGCCTCTTGGTATGCTCGTTCCGCCTGAAGCATTGTTTAGAGGTAAACCAGGCAAGCCGTGTGTGCCGTTACTTACCCTTTCGCCACTAAGAATCGTCACCTTGGCCGTATATCTCCCTCCAGCGCATCCTAAAATCCAGATTACGGGTAACTGACAATAAAAGGCGCGCACAATGTCCATACCTATCGATACAGAGTCTTGACCCACAACCTGCGCCGGCTGATACGTAGCCGATTCTCGTTTGCTCTTCACCGTCCGTGTCTCGGTTATTGTGATGGCAATTGTGGAGGTCTCGTGGACGTCACTGCAAGGCATGCATAGTTAGCCCAATATAAACCCTGGCCTAATGCCTTGGAACACCCTCTGACCAAGGCAAGGATAAATCACCCCAACTGAGCGATTGGCCCTTCTTGATCTCCGACAGCTCGTGCACCTTCTTGCCGTCTACCAGTAGCTCAACAGTAACGTCATATTTGCAGCTGGAAGGCTCAAGTTTGATCTCTACGAAGACAAGTAGCACCCAGTGAGCACACAACTAGGTCATTTGCGCAGAATAACCGAGTATGCGAACCTTGTATTCTATGTCGGACCCGCTTCCTTCCTCCACCAGGATGCTGCGACGCCATGGTGGTTGTAGCTGGCAGATTATCAAGCAAGAGATCTGCTAGGCGCCTAAACGTTGCGATCCAGTTGCCAATCGCAGTAACCGACCGAGGTGAGACATATGCACCAAAACATCAGTTTCTTCACCAGTTTGCCAATAGCTAGCCAGAGATGAAGTCATTAACTCAGACAACGCGACCAGAGCAACGTTATTCGATGTATAAGTGAGTACGGCCATACTGCTCTATAAGAGAAGACCCATTGTTGAATGCAATTCAAACCAAGAGAAAGTAGACGCGTTTTGGCTCCTGTCCTCGCACATCAGGCAAGTCATACAGGCGGTGATGGCGTAAACCAAGCTGCATTTGTTACCCCCGCAAACATAAGACAAACATTCGCCAAACACACCCTGACACGCAAAGATAGACCCGCTGTGACACGAGCCAATAAACGACCAAAATTAGGAGGTATAGTCAATACCCCCCTTCCATGGAACTGGTATCATGTTTTTCCGCTTTCCAAAGTTGCCCTTGCCGTAGAATGCTAACACTATGCCCAGTACTGCCCAAGGAATGTACATAGAGCGATGGACAAAGTTTCGACCACGCATATGTGCACACAGAACAAATCTCTAGCGCCTCCCATTGCATAGGTAAGTTCGCGTAAAACCCAAAATCTATAAAAGGTACCCAACGGACCAGCGAAACACCTTCGGCCCGCATTCTATTCACCACCAGCCTTGGCGTAGTCGCAGGATCAGCTCTGCTCGTCCTGCATAGTTTAGGGAGACCCCCTGCTAGGCACTAAATTCCAGTAGTTTCGTAGATGGGTATCCAACCAGATCCAGTACGTTTCGGACTGCAGAACCACTGATCCCGGACATTTTCGGTGTTTTGTACGCCGCTGAAATTCAGCCGACTCAATGCGCCAATAGTGCGTGGCCTCCACTACTGCACCTCCACTACTGACCTCCACTACTTCATACCTCCACCCTAAAACTTCCCTACCTCAAAACTTCCTACTCGCACCTCCACTTTTATTTTCCTACTTAAACGCCAGTCTTTGCCGGATGCCACCTCACGCCTTTCCAGACACCAGATATTCATTCCCTTCCAAGTACACCTCTCGCGATGTCCGCTCCAACCCAGCCTACCAAGAAAAGCATGACTTATGGTATGTTTCTCTGGTAAATTATCCTATGAACTCTGACCAACGCTGGCTCTAGTCCGTCTCGGCAACTCTGGACTCAAAGTCTCTCGTATCATTCTCGGCCTCATGAGCTATGGTAGCTCCGAGTGGGCAAAGTGGGTGCTCGATGAGGAAGAAAGCATCAAGCACATCAAAGCCGCGTATGTCCGTCTGCATTCGGGTTTCAGTTCTGGTTTCAACTACGGCGCTTTACAGCTACGACGCGGGCATTCAGACGTTTGACACGGCGAATGTTTACTCAAACGGCGAATCTGAGCGGATACTTGGCAAAGCGATCAAGCAGCTCAATTTGCCTCGTGATGAAATCGTGGTGATGACCAAGGTAAGTGTCCAGCCTTACGTCCTATCTAATTTTGACCAACTTGTATGTTTATAGGTGTATGCACCTGTCGCTCGCAACATGAAAGAAAACTTGTTCGGTGCCGACGTTGACCAACTTGGCTACGCCAACCAGCACGGGCTCAGCCGCAAGGTCCGTTCCTTATATCTCTCATCCAACCCACTTCTGATGCATATAACCACACCATAGCACATCTTTGAATCAATCAAACACTCCCTCGAGCGCCTCCAACTTGACTATGTCGACGTCCTCCAGATTCACCGGTTCGACCCCAACACACCCATCGCCGAGACGATGCAAGCGCTACACGATGTCGTCCAAGCTGGCTATGTGCGCTACATTGGCGCAAGCAGCTGCTACGCCTACCAGTTCCACGCCATGCAAAACTATGCGATCAATAACAAGTTGACGCCGTTTATCTCGATGCAGAATCAGCACAACTTGTTGAATCGCGAAGAGGAGCGAGAGATGGTGCCAACGCTCAAGGCGAGTAAATTTATCCTATTTTTAGCATTTTGCTGATATTAGCGAATAGATGTTTGGGGTTGGGATGATTCCGTGGTCGCCTCTCGCTCAAGGCGCTCTAGCTCGCCCACTAGACCAAAGCAGCCATCGATTCGAAACTGACCAGTAAGCAACACCCCGAATCACCACCCACAATTAAAAAAACTAACCGAACATGACTAGGTGGACCTTCATTTTCGCCAACGCACGCGCAGCCAACGCAGAAATCATCAAACGGCTAGCAAACTCACGCATACAGTGAACACTTCACACTAACGTCCGAATGCAGGGTCGAAGAAATCGCCAAAGCGCGCGGGATCAGTATGGCTCAGGTGGCGATCGCCTGGAGTCTGTCGAAAGATTACATGAGCGCTCCGATTGTCGGTACGACCAAGCTGGAGAATCTGTGGGATATCGTTGGTGCGTTGACTTGTTTCGTGGCCGTTTGGTAGAGTTTGTGCTGATCGCGGAGTATACAGGTGCGATCCATGTCAAGTTGACGGAAGAGGAGATAAAGCGATTGGAGGAGCCGTATGTGCCTCAGGCTGTCATTGGCTTCGCATGAGCGCGGGTGGAAGTGTTGGGTGTTCTGTGATAGCTTGTATGCTGTGTTTGTGAAAGTTCTTTTCGAATCATTTCTCCTTGTCATCTTGACTCTGAAGCTCCTATACTCTACTTGCTTCGATGAACTCCAGCACATTGCCCCCCAAGACATACCCAGCCACACGGTGTGAGAGCCTAGGCACCGATAGTCAGCACACTCATGAATGGCACGAGCAGCTAACCTGAACACACCACATCCGTACAGAAGAACCCAAGGCACACCATCATCGAACCACATGGCACATCCATCCCTAGGCGCAAGAAAACTTTCCAATCCTCATTGCACGCCATCGGCCCAGCTGAGTGCACGACATCCATAATCCAAACATTCACAAATAAGATGCGTCGGGCTGGCCCATATCAAGCACGATATATCGACACACTCCGCTCAGGCACATCCATATCGGCAACCCCTATCCTATTCGTATCACCGCACATACAATCTGAATCCTAAATGTACAATCAAGGTTACACGAGGTCGAGTCCGAGCGAGCAAGCAAGCGAGCGTGAGGGAGAAGAATAGACGAGATGACAGTGGGAAACGTAAACACGGATAAATATTGCGCGGTATATATGGAATGAAGAAATGAGACCTGAGCGGACAATAAGACAATCGATATGGGGGAGATGTGCGGGTGACGGAGTATCGGGTGCGTGGGAGGGCCGGAACTAGAAGTCAGGGAGAGCGGGGCTAATGCGAGTGTCGTCGGCCGTGGAATACGGGGTCGAGTGCGGCGGGGGGCATGAGTGTCGCGCGTGGGTATCGTACGCAGCCTGGACCGATCTGAACAGTCGGCGCGGGCGTGATGAGTGCGCCCTGGGATGCCCAGACGAGCGGATTGAACGCGTCGGTTGCGGGGGGCGTGCTCGTCGGGCTCACGTCCACATCCATCGCCTCGAGTCGAGGCTCACGTGCAGGCGCACACCATTGCGCGGCGTCAAACACCGGGGATTCGTCTGGCTGGACGATACGCGGAATGGTGTAAAGTGGGGGAGGTGGGAGATGATATTGTGGGTGCGGGTGTTGGATGTGTGGGTGTGGTGCGGGAGGAGGAGGCAATGAGACTGCGGAACGCTGGACACTCGTTTGGCCACCCGCTTGCCATTCGGTGTAGTTGAAGTTTCCGGGGGCCGTATCCGAGACCAAAGGTGCAGGAGCGGTCTCGGGCACCGAGATGACGCGTCGGACAGGTTGGTTTTTTGTTGGACGAGGCGGGGGAGGAGTGCCCGATGCCGAGAATGGAGAGTCTGGTGGGGATGGTAAGCACTGGACGGGCTTGGTCGCCGTGGCCGCCGTGGTGGTTGCTGTTGCCGTTGATGGACCGGCAATAGGGGGCTCGGCAGCAGAGGCCGCAGCATTCACCGACGCGCTCTGTGGGTCTCCAAACGTCCGGTCGACCCTGCCCGCACCATATAGGACTGACAAACTGGGCAATGAGCACCGCCTCTGTCCACCAAGCACCTCTTCAGAGAAAATCGTGCCTTCACGCATGGAGAACATGGTATTTTGAGCCGGGGCGGGCAAGGGACCGAGCCAGAGTCGGTGCTCGAGCGCGTCAAACATCGCTTCGACGCAGGCCGAGATCATCTTGGCCGAGGTCCCGCTCAGACGGGCCCAGGTTTCAGTTTTGTATGAGCCGTCTTCGAGGAACCGGTGGGCGAGGACGAGCGCGGCGACAAACGCCGTACGCGGGTCCGAGGGGACTGGCGTAAAGCGGGGCTGGGCGCGCTCGAGGTAGGCAATGGCCGTGTGAAAGACACCGGCCGAGGCGCGAGCATAGTACGCGAGGTTTGCGACGTACCACGAGACGGTCGGCTGTCGGATCTGGAGGGGCTCGGGAAAGTACAGGCCTTGGACGCAGGAGGAGAGCTGGGGAAGAGGGGCCGATGACAGACGCGGGTCTGGCAGGTTGTCGGGTGTGTGGCCGTATATCGAGCGCAGTGCGGCGCAGGCGTGGTCTGTGTCCAAGTGTCAGGCAAACACGAGGGGGTTTGGAGGTGTATTTACTTATAAACGACTCGGCGTCGCGTCCAGAGAGCGTTGGGTCTTTGGCGTACGGATGACACGACTCGTATTGCGGTTTTGTCGCCATGGTATGTACAACTTGGTGCTGGGTCCTGTACCTAATCCAGAGGGAAGGAGGGGGTTCGCAAGCTGAAGGACCGGAAGCTGGTGTCGGCGAGACTTATAGCAAAGAGCGGGGTGTGCTAGTGACGGGTGGACCGCGCTGAGGGATTAGAGTGCCCATTGAGGAGGGGCACAATGAGCATTGAGAACAAGCACTCGAGCACAGGCAGACTGGGCATGGTGATGGCGATTGGACGGCCTGGGATCAATGGGCAAGGCCGTCTGCGCCAGACAATACCTCCGCCTATTGTTTGCGGGACGAACAATCGGACGTCTGGTGACAGTCGGACGCGGTTACAGCGTAACTAGCAACGCTCACGGGATGTGGCAGTGCGCGTCGCCACCGACTCGTTTCAACGACCCCCTACATGCACCACCTTTCTGACGCCACGACTATCTGATGCACAACCCCGTTTGCGCGAGCTCCGAACAATAACAACCCCTTGTTTTCAGCGGATTTCTATCTGGTGTTCTGGCCGCACCCGAGGGGGGATGGACCCAACTTGGATCATCCAAGCCCCGCGTTTGTCTCCTGGCTCTGCTCGCCCGGCCTCCACGCCTGCTGCCTCGATGCTCGGGCCTCGATGACAACGAGGTGCCAACAGGCGGTATTCAGTCCCTGTCGAACGTCCTCGGTGCTCAGTCAACTGCTTGGTCACCCAGTGGAGGCAGCCGGCACTATCCGGGGGCTTGCTATCATGTGACTCCGCTTTTGGGTGGCGGTGCTTAATTTGCGCCACCTCTGAGCCAATCTCGCAGGTCCTGTGGAGTTCTAGAAAACTCTGACTCGACTTTGTGCCCGTAAGACCATCCGCGCAATTTCTGGTGCATTATGTCCGCCACAGAAGATGCGGACTTGTCGAGTCGGGCCCGTGGAGACCCTAGAAGCGGTGTTTCGGGGGACGGGTTTATACCCCCGGCGCTGACGAAAAACTCGGAAAAGGGCGGTCGACATGATCCACACGGCCGAGTCAGCTCGGAACGCAGAAAGGCGCGATGCGACGGAGTCAGCCGTGTATAAAACCATGCTCCGGCTAACGCCTCCGATTACCCTCACTCTGACCCACTGCGCTTCCCCTAACAGCCCGCCATTCGGACAGCCTGCTCTGACCCAGCGCCCGCCACTCACGCCCCCACTCACTGCTTTGGGCCATCCACGTCATTTGGCCGGACCGCAGTAGCTCGGGTATATAAAGTCTCAAGTTTTCAAGTCACTTGACCCCAAGCCCCTTGACTCATACACGTAAACAGCTTTGTATAAAGAAGCTGCACGCGTGTCTTAGCCGCCTCAATCCTCACTCTCGCTTGTTCTGCACTTGCCTACGCCCCATATGCAGACCACTTTTGCCCCAAATAGCGACCCACTGCCAACGAGTGCATCGACAAGCTGCGTTCGGTCTACTCGAAAGCCCGTTCGCTGGGCTCCATACGGCTCGCGATCTGCTCCTCCTACCGTTAGACGAGAGTCGTTTCCCTTGAAAGCCACCCCAGAGTACTCTCTCCCCCTCTCTCCCCGCCTCACTCCCGAAAGCAACCCCTCGACCGGACAAAAGTCCCACGCGCCGACAATCGAGGAGATCCCGGAAGCCACCGAGATTGAGAAACATGTTGAAGAGAGCCACGAGAAGAAGGTTGACGCCAAGGGTCCCAAGAAGTACGAATGCACCGACGACTTTATCGGTAAGCGCCATTCACTCGCCCTCGACGCTGATGAGAATCTAATGACTTACCCAGACGTAATGCTCGGCATTCTCTCACTCATCTACTGCTCGCCACTCCTCATCTCCGGCGGCCGCACATTCGTCATCCCCCAGAACTTCACCACCCAGCCACCTCCCCTTACTCAACCCACCTCGGCCCGCATATCCACCGTTCTGACCCAGCGCCATCACACCAACGTGAAACCAAACCACATGCGTTGGTTCGTCGAGCGGCTGCTCGAACGCACACGTCCACCGCGCGCAGTCTGTCAACTCGCAGTCGCGTATCTCGTGAGCCTCACGGATGCGGTGCAGTCTGAACTGCGTACGGCGGCCGAGGGACGCTTGCGCCATACTCAAGGACAGCAGTACCCGCCATTGTTGATGGGAAGCGGTCATGGTGGTGGAGGTAGAGGGATGCCAATCTCGTACTCTCGGGCACAAACGCCGGATAACCAGCTCCCTCCCCCATACTCGGCCTTGCCTGCTCCGACGCCTACGTTTACGGCCGTCGGGATGCCCTCTATGCAACTACCCACTACAATCACGTATTCATCGGCCCTTTTGGATCCGAGAAGGGTATTGCTCGCCGCCATGGTCCTCGCACACAAGTTTCATCTCGACAAGACGTGGACCAACAAGGCGTGGGGAAAGATTAGCGGTCTGACGCCCATCGAAGTGGGACGGTGCGAGCGGACTGTAGCCATTGCACTTGGACATCGTCTCTGGGCTGGGCGGGCGTAATTTGCGTGCGGCTTTTTCAACCTTGGGTCCTTTTTTCCCCTTCCGTTGGTCCGCTATGGTCAGTGTATATCCATGCATGAAATGTTTGAACATTATGTACTCATAAGTTCTTTGTTCATGTACTGTAGGTTCTTTGTTCAATATAACGTTTCACCGCTCGCAGTCCGGCATGTAACTTAATAGTAAATTGCACGTCTCTGAAGAACTCTTGTGTAGATATATGCGCATTCTAGAACCTCCTTTTCACATTGTCTCGTCTGAATATGTACTTCTTTGTATTTCACACTCTGCTGTACACATGGACTAAAATGCATTCCATCCTTCCACTCACGCATTCCACATTTATCCGAGGCGCCAACGGAACCAAGACCGTGCAAGATCGGTACGTGCTTTGCTGCCTACCCCGGCTCTACCGTATCAGTCTGGAGTTGGCGGACCGAGCCGAATTTTGGCCCTCGACTGCTTTTGCGCTTTTGATGGCGAGATTACCGCCTGATGGAGGGTTGATAAGATCGATTGGTAAGCTATCTCTCCCGGCTTTCGCCCGGATCACCGACGTGATTTGTACTCGGATTACTGTTTTGGGCAGTTGGTTGGTAAGATCCGCGAGTCGTTCCTGGAGAGCATCGTCATCTAACCGGCTGCTTAAACATTCGAGCATCTAGGCGAGCGAGTGTGTGCTAATCTACTCACGCTCACATAATGCCGCCCCTCTCTGGATTCACGCGCTACACCTCGAGCTTTATCGGCGCAACGGTCCTCACGTCCATCGCGTTTCGAAGTCTACTACACCGACGCACGAGTACGGCCGAACGTGATCGGCTGACGGCGCATACGACGATTCTCGAGTCGCTCGTTGCGCGTCTGAGAGCTGGGGAGAACGTGAGCGGGGATGAGATTGGGAGGCTGCTTAGGCTTGCGAGGGGCGTTGAAGAGGGAGAGGGAGAAGTGAGGGATACGCCGTGGAGGGAGGTTTTGTTTGGACGTCGGGTGAGGGAAGATGAGAGTTTGGAGACTGCGAGGAGGGAGTGGGATGCTGGTATGTGGGGGGTCGTAGTAGGGCTGAGAGCTGTACTGATGGCTTGATTAGCTGTTGCCCAGGATCTTTCGAATTCGAGAGGCAAGCCAGTGATCCAGCCGGTTCCACCTCCATCAGCTGCACCTAGCACACAATCGCCAGCCTCCAAGCGAACAATATTCTTATAAATCCAATAAAATCACACCAAGGCAGTTACCCCTGCACGGAACCGGGCGCCTCTCAAAGGCCGAGGGCGGGAGAAGTTTACCGACCACGTGCAGTTGTGGTTTGGCGCTTATGCTGAGACAATGGCTCACAAGTGGCCATCTATCAACCCATCCTTGTACACGAACTAGTCCATATTCGCTACCGAACACGTCACTCTCGCTCCCGCACCTCTGCACGAATATACCCGCGTTTTATGCACGAATGACAATGCTGCCTGAAACACCGCCCCTCACGACCTCTCAGTTTCTCCTCGCGTCGGGATTTTTTGCGGGGTCTTATGTAGGCTCTATATACGCGTTGCAGAGTGCTCGGCTTGGAGGGCCGACGTTGGCCAAGTCGCGTGATGACCCCGAGGTGATTAGAACGCGACTTTTGGCGGTGAGTGCGAGCACTGTAGGGAGTATGGTTGGTATTGGTGTTATCGTCTGGAAGACAGGTAATATGTCGGTAGGCTTAGACATATATATCACGCCCAGTGGATGTAGTGACTGAAACTGATGAATAGGCATTGTGGGACGCCATCCGCCCGAGCAGCAAGCTCCTTGGCCTCGTCTCGCCTTCCCCAGCGCTCCGCCCGCTCCTCCTCACACCCCTCCTCTACATCGGTCCACTCTACTCTGCCTGGCTAGACGAATCTCTCCCGCTCATGTCCGACTGGTCCTACGAGCGCGACATCGTCAAAAAGTTTGCTAGCTGGACGGGAATCCGCAACTTCTTCGTGGTGCGCGTCTTGACTTTGTTTACCATTTACACAGCTTGACCGGTTTGGCCAAATAGTCCCCCTTGACCGAAGAGCTCGTATTTCGCTCGTGTATAATTGGGGCTGCCCAACTGGCTGGAATTGGGCCCAAGAAGATTGTCTTTTTGACACCGCTGTGGTTTGGAATAGGCATGTCGCTCGACTTTTACCCTCCAGTTACCCGACTCATGGAGGTTCCTTATCAGCACATATTCACCACGCAAACGAACAGTTCAATCGTCTTGGAAGAACGAAACAAGCCTTGCAACAGGCGTTAATCATCTCTAGTCCGTGTCTCTACCCTCGCTCCTCCAAAACTACGCGCCTAACGCACTCGAGTTAGCTGTTCAACTCGCGTACACCACGTTGTTTGGATGGTACGCGTCCTTTTTGTTCGTCCGCACTGGTAAGTTTGTACCGCGTTGTTGTTACGGACGAATCGATCGATTTTGGCGATAGGGTCAGTTGTTATCCCTACATTCGCGCATACGTTTTGCAACATCATGGGGATGCCAACTGTGGGGCATGACATTAGCACTCACCCGAACCGCAAACTGCGTAAGCACCCGATTTGCTCCATGTCGTATTTACCCTAACCACATTTGTTTGAAAATAGTGATTTGGTTAACACATACCATCGGCCTCGTTGGGTTCGGTTTCGCACTCGGACCATGGACTTCACAATAAACGCGGAAAGGGTACATTGACCCCTGGTAGACATTATACCACGCACATATACACGGCCGTGTGTAGCTACTAGCACTAATTGTAACGGATTATATGAAAACAGCCCAGGTGAACGGTTGTCGCTCGCAGTGAGCCCAACAGAGAGAAACAGAAAAGGAAATTAATCAAGAAAAACAGCGAAATCAGACCTGTCCTTTATACACACATAACTTAAGATATATCACCATACAACTTCTTCCTCTTCCAGCGTGTACCCGTCTAGAGCCTTGTACTGTTCCAACCGCCGGTCCCGCTCGGCTTCGAACCGCTGGTTGATCGAAACGTGAGTAGATCCCCACAATAAACGCAAGATCCGCACGTACCTGGCGTGTCTCGTCATCCATGTGAGCCTCATCGATTGAGCGGGTACGTTTGGAAGAACGGGTCGCGGCCGTTGCGGTGCTTTTGGACGTAGTTGCCTTTGCTTCTTTGTCCCTTTTCCCTCTTGCCCCTTTCGACGCAGCTTTTTCCCTAGTTGTTGCATTTCCTCGCGTAGTCGTCTTTTTGCGTCTTTTTGGCCCGGTATCCTCCTCGTCATCATCGTCCTCGCTCAGCGAGATCTCCTCAGGATCTTCGACGCGGCGCTTGCGTATCCGTTTGGGTCGACGCGGTAACATGGCCTCCAGCTCGTAGGTCGTGAGTACGTGCGCCTTTGCCTTGCCTTTCCCTCTTGCGGTCCCCGGCGACTCTCGCACCGTCTCCTTTTCTTTCTCTTTCTCCTTCTCCTGCTCTTTCTCTTTCTCCTTTTCCTTCGCCCTCTCCTTCCCTTTCTCCTTTGCCTTCGTGGGAATCACAACCTCCAACTTCTGCTTGACTTTTCCTTTACCATTCCCCCTGCTCGGACCCGGACCCACACCAGCATTCTCCTTGTCCGACCCAGTCGTGCTCGTTTGAGTGGCGGCAATCATCCCGCTCTGGGTATCATAGAAAATCGACGCAAAAGCTTCTTCATAGACCGACTGGTCAAAGTCTTCAGGCCCTCCAGACGACAGCATCCTGAATCCCATTACTGGGTTCTCCCGTTCTAGGACGGCGCGCCTTTCGCGGAGGCGGTCCTCGGCTGCGAGAAATCCGAATGGGTCATCTGGAGCAGCGGTATCGGAGTAAGGGACTGGCGAGGTGGGTGGTTTCTGGATTGGTTCTGGTTGAGGTTCTGGTGAGAGCCAAGCAGGTGGAGTGGGAGGTTTGGGAGCAGACGCAGACACAGGAGGAGGACTCGAGTTGGGCGTGGGAAGTTGCGTTGCTGCAGGCTGTGACGACGGCGTGCCTGGTACCAACACAATTCCTGGGGCTTCGCCGACAGCAGGCAAGTCGGCTAGATATCTTTGACGCGAGACCTGTCGAGAGCGAGATGGCGAAGGTGTAGGCGTAGACCCACGAGAGGAGCGGTCCCATGCTGAGCCGAGCCTTGGAGAGGAGTCGGGGGGTGGAGAAGACGGCGGGAGCGATTCCATCTTTTGCTTGCCTTTATCTTGAGCTGGAGCAGCACGCGGCGTTGATGCCCTCGCAGGCGGAGAGCGCGCAAAAGGAGGGGTAGGGCGCAAGATGTCCTGGTCTGTTTCTTCCTGCTCCCGTGGCAGAGGCGGGTCAACAGCAGGGAGCGATTCGGGAGTAGGAGCAGAAGACGTTTTAGGGGTCGGTTTCTTCGAGGCCGGCAAGACAACCTCCATTATCATATTAGACCTCGTACGGCGAGGTCCAGTTCCACTGGGCCCAGCGGGAGCAGGCTTGCTTGGAGCCTGTGTTGCTTGGGCCTGCGATCGAGTCGTGGCTCGCGCGGGGTGCAGGCGTGTACGTTTCGGACGGGGAGGCATTGCAAAGAGCTGTATTGAATATAGGGGCATTGAGAATGTGTGCTCCATTAGATGTATGCTAGCAGCGTGCTCACTGGTGGTGGAGGTGGCTGAAAAGCTGGTAAGGTTCGGTCAAGAAATGTATTCAGACCGAAGCGTCGGTTGGCGTCATGTGATCATGGGCGCTTACGAGTCGCTCTTGCTCGACCTGAACCATATCTGTCTTGAGTCTCTGGCTGGAAAACATGAGCTAAAACTAGGGGTGTGCTGACTTAATGTCTCAGCGATGCGATATTTTCCGCCGTGCTATCTTATAGCTAAACCCGCTCGTCGGGAGCGCCATCTAGCCGCGCTAGTCAAACACCCGTGTTTCTCCGTTATTAGTCTTTTGAACCAGCTGTTTCTCAAGCAACGCTCTCGGCGGAGGTTCTAAAAGACTCTATCTGCGGCTAAATGGGAACGCCCCACACGACAAGATCCTTAGGCTCGCCAGTCACTCGTTTCTCGTGCTTAAAGATACCGCGTGGCTATCTTGCAGTGCTTTGGATATAGGCCATGCAACTAGACAACAGCATCTACTAGCAAACTTAAACACGGAGAATCGGAATAAGAAAAATCCCAATGCAAAGTGCGATTGCACAGCCCCGTGAGACCTTGCCCAATCACCACCCTGGTGTCACACAGCGCACGCAGACTATACTACTCGTTCCACACCGAACAGCTGGAGTTGTGATGATGCGCGATACACAAACTTCGAGTCAAATAACCACTGCCCTCTTTTAGTGACTCGCGGACAATACACCGCCCAACGAAGAAACACAATCACGCAGGATCGCCAGCAAAACGTGAAATTGGGGACGAACTATATTATAAAGACTATGCTTCTTTCACGGAAACACCGAACGTTTGTTTTGCTGGTTGACCAATACAATCCGGCAGGATGTATGCGTTTGGCAACTGTACAGGACCATGAACCTTGGGATGAAACCGAAAGTACCCAAAACTTTCCGAAGCAATAGGAACCGACAGCTGTGGAAAACTCCCGCCTGGAACGAAAGAACCACCCGGATTACGGCGTAGAATTAATAGCACGAAGCGCGGAAAACACATGGTTCTGGGTGAGAACAAGCCAGCAGCTTGGCTACAATTCGTGTATGCTCATTTGCCCATTATTATTCACGGTTCCAACGGTGATCGCCTGCACCTGCGGGTGACCAACCTAGGGCCAAGGAAGCACCGTCCCTGCAGCTGTAACCACGGACAACCCACTGGAAACCGCCCGTGGTTGCAAGAAAAGTCAGCCGGGCAAGCCGCGGAAGGGTCAATGGTTTTGGGCAAGGGACACCAAGACGCCGAGGATCCCGAGGCTGAACAATCAGCCTTGTAATATGTCGCTCAGAAAGCGAGGAATGTAGATACCGTCACGTGATCTCTCGCTCGCTCCACCCACACTTGACGTTGACCTCAAGGCTTTGTGCTACGCTTGGCTCTAACCCGAAAACACTGAAGGTTCAATTCAAGCGAGCCAGAGAATTCATGAAGGCTACCTACGAGGATCTACCACCGGAATGTTTGCTGCGCGTAATCGAGTTTCTGTCACTGCGGGACGTCACCGCTCTACTCCTGACTTCCCTTTCTTGGCATTCAATAATTACTGAAAACGAGAGTGTTATATATCGTCAGTTCGCCGAGGCGCATGATCCTATTGCTCCTCATCTTGGTTCCTTGGAGTCTGCCTGCAAAGGATGGGTGAGCCTCGGTGCGAGGGGACTGAAAAGTTGGAAAGAGTACTGTGAGCAAATGGGGCATATTGCACCACGGCGCTCTCACGTTGAAGCAAACAGGCCGATTGCAGGTACAAACCAAACAGAGATGGTTTGGGAAAAGCAAGGCACACATGTCGGTGGACATTCTCCAGGGGCAGCGATCGCAGGTACATCGCATCAAAATCGACACAGAGAAGTTACTGCTAGTAACAACTGAAGAAGCAATACTCAGTGAGTAGCTAAAAACGATAACCGGAGCAAAGGATGACGACTGCAACAACCTAGATGCCAGTCTAGCAGTGCACTGCCTGGAGAGCCAAGGACGGCCGACGTTGTTCCAGTTGAACCAGGTGATTTCGTCCAACTTTGCAATCGTCACTCGTAGTAATCAAACTTCAGATATCGAACTTGGCCCATGTCGAAATGTCCAACGGATTTGTAGTCTTTACTTGCGATGAATCTACTCTATTGGAGGTGTGGCGGTGGGCGCAGGATCAAGCAATGGATCCTGCGCCCGCGCGACCAGAGCCACGCCAAACCAGCATGTACCGGGTATGTCTACCACATTATGGGTAGACTTGCGAGAGTTCCGATTGACTAGATATGCCGCTTCGCTTAGGACGCAATGGGAGCCGCTGGCTTCCAAATTGGATCAGAGGCGCACCGCGGAGAACTCGTACCTATGGGCATCCTTCACCACTCGGCTGACCTGCGTGCTACTCGTCTGGTTTATCCTACCCTCTGTGTCGGAGCGCGTGCGGGTGATCGAGTCTGGCTCTGGGACATTCGCACTAGGCGTCTTACTCAAACGATTACTATTGACCCCTCGCCGTTTGAAACCTTTGCGATGCTCTACGTAGATATCAACGAAACGCACGTATTTATCGCTACTCATACGGTCTCAGTCTATAGCCGATCGACCGGGCAATGTGTTTTTCAGTTCCGGGACCTCCAACTTGAGCGGCTTACCCACTGTTCAAGCTATCCTACTTTACAGCAGCGGTCGTCTTCTGTGTTTCTGGAATACATACTCGAGGGTTACCGCGAGCCATATCGGAGTAATAACATCTTCACCATTCCTTCCGATATCGTCATGGCGGTTCACGTCTCTCCCACTGGCGATGATTTTGTTGCAATCACCTTCCGTGGCTTCATTTTCCACATCGAGGGGCTAAAAGAAGCGACTGTTGACCACGAGACATCCGTCCAAGAGGCCGGCAGCGATGTGCCTTGTCCCACCTCACCGTCCGCTGCTACGTCAACTAGCTCAACTCGGAGCGGGAACGAAATTTCCTTGGATAAACTCAAGATATCTGTCACTCGTGGTGGCACAGACTTGGCAACCCTTGCGTATGATGGGAATCGGATTGTTGCTGGTGGCGTTAGTGTTTACCCAAGAAACGGATCACACACGCTGATAAGTGCATTTCTCAGGGACAAGGGCTATGTATAATCAACCTTGAACCCCGGCCCGAAGAGGTTTTCCCGGTGCTTATCAATGACAAACAAATAGACCTTTATCCGTTCCCAGCCAGATTCCTCAACCGAGTTCCACCTTTTGGAAGTGAAGACGAGGAAGACGGTGACTGCAGTTGCGTACAGATCACCCAAGAAGCGTTCTGGATCGCTTGGCAGCCGTATATACACCTGCAACAGGCGGATCTGAGGAGCGAGCGTAGGTGTTTTTGCTAGCATATACCGAGTCGGTTTAGCTCAGGGATCCTGATTCTAGGCAAAGCAGTGGGAATGATGATTTTCTCCGAGGAGGAACGAGAGGGGGGTTAATGCGCAGTCTCCTGGCTCCCAAACAAACATCGATTAGTTGAATTTCAGATGTACACATGATATTTGTCCATAATACCACAATCAACAAGCGTTGTATATATGGCTCGTTGGGTCTTTTGGTATCCATCCCCCTTCCAAACCTTTGGAATAGCTCCACTCATCAGCAATTTCGGCCTGTTCGCTAATTAGCGTATATTCACCAACCCAAGCACCTATGCCTACCTTCCACGTCCAATAGACCCAGCCATTTCCACGCTCAAACGCGATAGTCTGTGCATCAAAATACCTGACCCTCGCCCGATTAGATCCTTAACCAGACCACTGCTCTGGTAAGCTTACCGCCTCAACCATGTCTTGTAATCATCGCTAAACCCATCCATGGTCCCGGTAATTCCGTTGCAGGTCATCACAAACTGGCTCCCTGCCCGCGTACCATCTAATCTCGCGCCCACGCCCCTTCCGTTCAGCCACTTGGCGCAGTCTGTATAACTCGTTGTCCACTCTCCGACATACGTCCTAAATCCATCTTGTTGGGCGGTATATGACGCAAGAGTGTCTCCATACGAGCATGTCGCTTTAAGCTTCTCATCCCAAGTCATCGTAACCTGCGGTGAGTTGAATATCTGGTATATGTGAGTGTCCATGATGGTATGCGAAGCTGACGGAACGTTTTGTGTAGTTGACCACTGGGAGAGGGGTCTGAACGAGTCATGGAGGGCGATGAGGAGGTTCGGACTAGCGTTCCGGATGATTGTGTATGCGCGTTGATAATAGTCCTGAATCACGCTCAACACCGGGGGATAAAACCCAGACGGCTTGAAATTTCTCAACCAGCATCCCTACTCCAATCCATACCTCGACTCACCTCATTCATCAACTGAATCATCGTAACCACGTTGACATAATCGTTCCCTCCAAACTCCTGCGCCCACCACCCAATAATATCCAACGTCTTGTTCACGTTCTCAGCACTGTCCGCCCAGCCCGGGTACCCCATCCGCTGACCCGAGTTGTCGTACCCGTTTTGAGAACCGGGCGCGCCGTGCATGTCCAGAATGACAAAGAGGTTGTATTTGCGCGCCCAGGAGATGGTTTTGAGCACATACGGCCACGCGTTGGGGTTGTATGGGGTCGGATCGTTGCCAGGGCTCGGTACGGTCCAGTATCCGATGGGGAGTCTATCATACTCGGTGCTTAAAAGTGCGATCTTATTTTAGGCTCAATGCAGGGATGCGTACCTGACGTGGTTGAGCCCTGCCTCTGCGATTTGCCGCAGATCATCCTCCACAATCCAAGTGTCCCAATGCTTGGTAAGAATGGACTGCGCGGTATTCGCGTCCTGGAGCGTGTTGAACGTATACTCGTCTACGATATTATCGTTCCCAGTGTTTTCGAAAAGGGAAGGCGTGATCCATGGCTAGGAAGAAATTTAGATTATTGCGTCCCGAACGCGTTTGTGGGATCTTCACCTCCAGAACTACCGGTCCAAGTCGTGATAAATCACCTTCTGGGTAGAAGCGAAGGTAAGAACTCACGAAGCCATCCTCCCAAGTTTACACCCCGGATTTTATCCTTTGAATAATCGAAACCAGTAGGAGAAGGGGAAGCAGCCGTTGCACTTGACGTTGCCGACGCCGTCGTACTAGACGCGCTCGTACTAGTCGGTAAACTCGTAGTTGTCGGCGTAGGCACCTGAGAAGAGGTAGTACTAGGGGACACAGCCGCAGGCGCGGTCGACACAAGGCTTGTCGTCGTCCGAGTAGCAGGGCTCGTCCTAGTCACAAAGCTCGTAGGCAAAGTAAACGGCAACTGCGCCGTCCGCCGATTCACCACCCTACACTGCTTCGGTCCCGCATAGACTTCTACGAGAAAAACACCCCAAATGACCAGATTAAACCTCATTAAAGCACAAGTTTGCTGAAAAAGTCAATCCCGGGGCGCGTGCGGAGCTCCCCATGTGTGTTTGCTCCTCTTCATATAGGAGCTCGTGCGCGCTGCAAGGGTGAGGTTGGCCATGAGGCGGTGGAGAGCAGGAGCGTGGCTTCTTGGCAAAATTGCTTGTCGGTTCTTGGCTGTGCTTGTGGTCTCGTCTTTTGTTGAGGACATTCATTTGGATGCTGGAGTGCAAAGGGAATAAAAAGGCATCGGGTCCTCGATTAAGTATCGATAAGTTCCTAAACGTACATCCGTTTAAAAAGAACAACAACATCGTCCAAAAATCCACAACAAAAGAACAAACACACAATGGTACACCCCTAGTACACCCGCTATGGACAATCAAATTTTAGAACCTCTTTCCAGCTCGCATCTTCTTCCCAATCCCCCCTCCCGTCGCACCAAACATGATCCGCCTATTCAACTCTTCCGTCCGTTCGTCATCCTCCGAATCCGAAATAGTTCGTTTGTGGCCCGCCATCTGAGACTGAGACTGCGCCCCGGCGCGCTGAGACTGGGACTGCCCACCGCGCTGGGGCTGTACCAGACCGCTCCCGGCGCGTGACTTCGACAGACTTGTCCCGGTGCGCGGCTGGGGCTGCGACAGTGATCTCTGGCTCTGAGCCGTCGCGCCTCGTTTGACGGGTTGGGGCTGGGACCGCGTCGTCTGGACCGTCTGTCGCGCTTGGGATGCTCTACCCTGGTATTGATATTGGACTTGCGATTCGAGTTGGGTAGCTTGAGCTTGGGTCCCTGCCCCGATTTCGGCGTCGTCGTCGTCTTCGGTGACAGAGCCGTCACCTGCATGCGAAGGGGATGAAGGGAGGGGCGCAGGGGAAGAACGGATCGGTGGGGGGCTGCTGGATCGGGAGACGTACTAGGGACGAACCAATGAGTGGAAGGGATAGGAAAGTCGAGACAGGTGCTTACAGTATAGTCCCTCTCAATAACCTCGGGCTCTGGTTCGGGTTCCTCGTCACTCGAGCTCTCGACAGCCCCAAAGTCTAACCTGGTCGATTCGGGCAGGTCGCTCAAGTCTTGAACAATAGAATCTAGGAAAACGCCAGTTTAGAATTTCTTCGGGTCGAGATGAAGAAATGACCCACGTAAATCCGTCTCGTGCGCAGAATCCAAAATCTGGGTAATCCTAGCCAACCCGCACGCAACAAAAGGCTTGATAAAGAGCGCGCGGACGTGCGTATGCTGCACGGCGCGGGCTGTTTTCCCCGTTCTGTCCATAGTCTGCCCGCCGCATTAGCTCAAAGAACCAAAAATGGAAGGCGGGAACTAACCTTTGCAACGTCAGCAGGTGCCATATCCCGAGGCGCCTCCGGAGCTCCAAGCGCGACAGACGTCAGGGTAACCATCGGCAAGAAAAGGTGGGCAGAGAGAATGTGGGCAGCATGGGACGGACGGAGTGCAAAACCGTTCCAGCACCAGTTTAAACTCGACGTGGTGATCTTCATACATAAATCCTACACAGCATGCAGATCAGTAAGCCAAAAAGGATATGCGACAAGTGATAAGCACCGACTGCGTGCTCGTGTGTGGGGTCGACCTGTACCTCGACCTCCAAGTCTTCGACCTTGCTCAGGTCGTGCGCCGAATGGAGCATCTCGAGCCAGGCGCGTCGGAAGCGGCGTTCTTGCTTCTGGGTACGTGCGCACGTGATCTCGTCGGGGGGTTGGAGTTGGTCGGCCCGGCGTGAAATGTGGCGGCCCTGGAGAACTGGGGTGTGTTGGATGGGTGGGCGGCAACATGGGGGAAACGGACGCACCTTCAGCCCAGACGCGGCGCGTGTCGGTGACGAGGACCCAGCACGAGACATCCTCGGGTGACGCATAGAATTTCTGCACCGCAACGCTTAATTTCAGCACGACTGTAAAAAAGCAGGTGCTCACCAAGAGATAGGCGGTCCTGCTCTCCTTGTCGGCGCACGCGAGCCACGGGACGCGCAGGAGACGCTTGAGCTGGGCCTAAGGAAGTGTTAGCTGCGTTTGAGCTAGGACAAAATGGACTAACGTCAGAAATCTCCATCGGGGGGTCGAGATCCAGTGGCGTCACGTGGGGGGTCGAGATTAAGTAGCTGGTATATATACGCTGGTGGTCTATGCTTGTCAGGGCCCAATGATCGCCGGGGTCAGAGCCGAATCGCATCCGAGAGTTGGCCCACCACCATGCCACCCGTGCTCCCGCCCATGCAGCCCACCGTCCACCGCCACTGGGCCCCCGACGTCGCCGCCTTCAAGTACACCCAAGACGACCGCGACTGGGACGAGTACGTCCACCCCCGCCAGCTGCCCGCCGACCACCACCCCAAGACCGCCCCGCCCAAGTCGAGCCGCGCGAGCACGAGCAAGGCCCCGTCCAACAAGCGTGCCTCTGGCGCCGACGCCGCGGGTGCCGAGCCCCCCAAGAAGCGGCGCAAGGACGAGTCCGCGCCTGCCCCGCAGCCTGTACCCATGTCCACCGCACCCTCCAACTCGAAACGGCTTGACGCGCACAAGCAGCCCGAGGAGCGTGCGCCGGTGCAGGTGAGTTCATATCCGCCCGTTTCGACTTGGCTAACCGCCGCCGGATACAGACCGACCTGTCCACGCTCCCGGTGCCGTCGCTCGTCTCGTACCTCGTCAAGCACGACATCATCCCGCCGATACACCCGTCGCCATACACGGCCCAGCCCACGCTCGCACCGTCCATCCTGCTCCACCCGCCGTCGCACACTCCGCCCCCACCGCCATCCTCGTCCTCCATCTCGCTAGTCCCAGAACGTGAACGCCGCCGGTCGGGCCGGTTCCAGGAAGACGAACTCAACGCCGCCGGCGACGACCCGACGACCCACCACGTCCCGATCCTCACAGACCTCGACGGCGTCCATGGCGCCCTCGCCAAACTCGTCGAGCGACACTGGCACACCAAGACCGTGCGTGAGCAGGACACCATCGCGGGGTTCGTATGGTCCGCCCAGCGCGCACGCGAGCGTACTTTGCTCGCTGCGTCATCAGCTGGACATGGTTGATCCATGGCAAGTCTTTGTTTCGCGCTTCTTTGTGCTTGGGCGCTGACATTGCCCGCAGCCTACACGCAATCACCCCTCAGCTGGCCGTCTCCCAAACTTTGTTTCCCTGATGCCAGTGCCATCGGGTCCCTGAGTCCCTGATTATCTACATGAAATTCCAACCCGGGTTTACCTAACTTATTTTGTTTTTCGCTGTCTGGTTTGTTTTACTCGAGTTAATGGCATTGAGATTTATGTAGCTTGAATGGCGTGGCGCCTGGTGAATGAATTGTATCGAGTCCCGGTAGCCTGCGCCAGGGTGAGCGTTAATTTCGATGGTGTATTACGTGTCAGTGAGTGCGTGCTAGAATGATATATCCTCTGGATTGTACATGCAGGAAACAAGGACAGGGTGGAGTGGGTGATTTTTATCGCGGCGGGATGAGCGACTAGGGCACCAGACGCGACTCGGGCCGGCCCGAGGAAAGGCAGGATCGCGGCTGAGAACGAAAACGCAGACGAGCCAACAGCTCATCACGTGCATGAAGCGCTTGTTGCCAAATACCAATTTATCTAAATAATCTAAATAAAATGCAAGAATGGATTCTCAGCCAGCAGGGACAAACTGGGTCCACATAAACATTAGCACCGGGCTCTAGGAGAACCGGCCCGGGGCTTCACCAACTGCATGACAAGCATGTATGCTGCTTATAAAGGTCGCTGTTGATTTAGCTATGGTTTAAAGTACAAAAAACCCCTGCCCTGGAGGTATGACGGGACGGGGCCAAAGTTCATCTTCACAACATACAATTTCATCAACCGACCAACACCTAATGAAACTCGCCCAGCCCAGGTCCCTACTCTGCCATATTGACATTGACTGAGGAGAGAATTTGAGCGATCGTGAGCGCACGAGCACCACGATCTGGGCCCCCTG